>JANVCC010000167.1:79575-177601 GCA_025345505.1 Todiramphus chloris collaris | reverse complement strand
TGTAACCTTTTTTGCCAGTGTAGAAGCAGGCAGTCTGGGGAGTTAGCCTATGCCCCTCTTTGCACGAGAGTGCCCCGTGTTCTGGTAGGAAGGGGAAAAAACCCAACCCTCCTCACACACAAGAAAACAAACCTTCAGAGCTGAGTGTAGACATAGCAAAGGCCTGTTTCTTGGTCACTGTAACACAGCTCCTTTCTGAAGGTTCCAAAAGGAGGCAGCCCCCCTCCAGATGCCCATTGTCCCTTGGCAGCAGCCCCGCGGTGTCTGTGGGCCGTGCAGGTGCTTTGGAGGGCTGTGTGCCTCAGCATGCTGTCCTGCCTTGAAAGAGTTTTCAGCTGAATGTCAGAAAGCTCAAGGTACATTTTGGGTTCTAATTTGCAAGGATGCCATGTCTCTGTTGCTGAATCTAACTTAAAAAATTCCAGTGTCCTTTCTACCAGGAAATACTTTCGGACACAGAGATGATACGTGGTGAAAAGTTTGCTTTAAAAATTGTCTTAAACAGGGGTAACTTGAGCTGATGTTATCTTCACTGTTATAGGTAGGGTTCTTTCCCAGTCTGCTCCAGGAACACCCCCCAAGGCAATAACAATCTCCGAGAGCGGAGTCATTGGGTCGTCACTGAGCACAACAGCACAACAGACACCGAATAAAATAGCGATCTCGCCGCTCAAATCCCCCAGTAAGGTAAGGACCCGCCTGGCTGCAGCCTTCTCTCCTTCCTGCACGTGGTCTGAATGGAGCTCTCTGTGGCTCTACTATGAGCTTGTGGTGCTCCTGCTGCTCCAGAGTCTCCATTCCACATCACGATGCTCTGCCACAATGGTTTAAGCTAGATTTTCTTTTTCCTAATTAGCTCACTGCATTATTCCATTAGTTTCCCATTCCTGCCACTCCCTAAGCATCTATTCCAAGAGCAGCTATTATCTCTTACCCAAGTGATCCAACTATTTGTTGTGGTTTTTTTAATACCTTCATAAAACATCCACAGGCTGCTTAGGAAGGGACCTGGCTGACGTTAGTAGGTCAGCACTTGTTAACGGTTGCATGGTGCTGCTTAGCTCATTCAACCTTCCCCCCTCACATCTGAACCAGATGAGATTTGCAGTGCTCTGTGACAAACACAGAGCTGGAGCAAACTTGATGAGGAATCGCCACAGGAGAACTTGTGATGACTATTTCATAGAATCATTCTGGTTGAAAGAGACCTTGAAGATCATCGCATCCAACCATTAACCCAGCACTGCCAGGGCACCACTAATCCATGTTCCTCAATACCAAATCACCACAGCTTTTAAACCCTTCCAGGGATGGGGACTCCTCCCATGGAGGCAGCCTGGGCCAGGGCTTGACAACCCTTTTGGGAAATAAATTTTTCCTAATATCCAATCTAAATCCTAAAGACTTCTCTTTAATACACTGATGCATTACTGTTTTTTTCCTTACCAAGTGGCACAGGTGAGCAACAGGTATAAAAAGTAACTCATCCCTCACATGCTGCATTACAGATGAGCATCACAGTGACTCTTCTATTTTAGATGTGATCACATTGGCTTGAGAAGAGAATTATTGCTAGAGAAAGGAACTCAGGGTGGGGGGCAAGGTGCATAACACATGCAAACTAAATATCACGTGTAAAAACCAACGTCAGATGAAAGAATTCTCCTAGTTTGTGCTTTAGCTACGTAACGTTATGCAAATGAGTGAAGGACTTGGTGTTGAGAATTATTAGTGAGGGAAGCAACATGAGGAAGAAGTAAAAGCTAACATCTTGACTCAGAATGAATAATAAGGGGGGGTGAAAAGACTCCTTAGGGTTACATCTTGGATTTACTGTAGGTAAGTCATTCTGCATAGCTTTTCAAAGCACATGGTTTCAAAAATTTGAAGTTTGAAGGAACAAAAAAAAGGAAAACAAAAAGTAGAACAGAAAAGCAGAACAAAAAAGGAGCAAAAAGGAGAAAAACAACCTTCAAAGGGATGTGGCTATATAGGATAGAGTGTGAAAACACTGCACTTTGCAGTGCTGTGGTCATAAAACTGGATCTGCACAGCAGTCTGGGGCAGGTTTGAAAATACTGGTGCTCTTGTACTGTAGCTGTATCAATAGTGTAAGGTGGGATTTTATGGTTTGTTTGGTTTTTCTCCCCACAGCCCTCCTTTAAAATTTCCGTTTATGATGAAGCTGTTCTGTGGAAAATTCCAAACCTGACAATGCTCAGACTTCAGTTTCCTTAAAAAAAACAACCAACCAAAAAAACCCCACCACCAACCTCCCAAGCAACCAACCAAAACCCCACCCAAACCAAACCATACAAAAACCAAACAAACAGAAAAAAACCCAACAAAACCAACCAACCAAAAACCGAAACAAGCCAAGAAAACCCAAAGCAGCAGCTGTGCTGCTTTTCTGCAAGGGGCTTTTGGTGCTGGAAACCAGCAATGCCTTGAAGTTTCTGATGTGTCCATGCTGTTGTTCCGCAGTCAGCCCCCTGTGAGCTGTGCTGAAATACAGCACCCTTCTTCACAGAAAGAGCTCTTTGTCCTGGTGGAGAACTGTACTTTCGTGAGGAGGGGAATGTATATTTACATGGTCTTGTGTCCTGTGCAGAGATTTCAACTGCTTCTTTGTTTTGCCGAGCAGCTAACAGTGGTGTCAGTGGCCTCCCAGCCTCCAAATTCCCCCCAGAAGACGGTGGGCGTCCCGCTGAATGTAGCGTTGGGACAGCAGATCCTCACCATGCAGCAGTCAGCACCCTCTTCCCCTGGGAAGGCTATAGTCAACCACACCACCACCCAGGTACAGACTGACTTTCCTCTTGTCTCGGTGCTTTTTGGGAAGCGGGAGCTTTGAAGCGCAGGAGGTCCCAAGGTGTCCTTGGAATGGGGTTTGCTTAAGAATCAGCAAAAGCATCACCCTGAGGAGCAGGGGCTTCTTCAGTTGAGGGATGCAAACCCTCACAAGCCTGTACAAGGGCGTGCTGGTAGAAAGCAGCCCCACCTGCTGCAGATTCTCAGCTCTGGGTACCAGATCTTCTAAGTCATCTGAAAGGCTCCCTGTGACACGAGGAAGGTTTTTGGGTGGTTCTGCTTCTTCCGCCAGTGTGTCAGCGCCTCTGACTAGGGCTGCCTGCCAGGCTTGCAACAAGGGAGTTCATGTGCTTGTGGTAGAGGTTTGCCTAAGTGAGATACCATGCTCTGAGACCTACAGAATTAGAAATTACTGATTTCTTATGTCTCATTACCAGGAAAATGTCAGGGGTTTCCATAATAGCTTTGACAAGTCGATTTGTGCTCGGAAATAAGGCAGAACTGACCTTTCTTAAAAGCTACAATTCTTACTTTTTTTCCTCTTTTGTAATCTTAGGTGCATATTTTTCTAACTTAATGTCGGTATTTCTGTTGTAGTAAACACGAAGGGATGTGTGTGAGTGTCAGTCACCAGCGTGGCTGTAGCAAGGAGTTGACACAATTGCACATACAGCACAACACCAGAGCCTCAGGCACAGTTTGCCAGTCTTGTCCTATCAATACAGGTGATAACTGGAATGCTGATATGGGGACATGGACAACACCATGGTTAGAAATTTTGGTGGGTTGTTTCCAGAGTAAAACTGGCAAAATTCTCTTTCTGAGTCAGTTGTAAAAAGATGAAGTCACTCTAATGCAAGCACCCCAAGCGACAGAACGGAGATGGCTGAGTGCTGAGCCAGAGCTATCTCACACTGCACAAGGGTTTTACCTGCCTTCACTGGGCTCAAGAATACATCCTTAGAGGAACTCTCACTTGCATTTTACGACTTAAAAGCTGTCCTTGGATGGCAGCCACTAATTTGTGTGCTAACAGGAACTTTGCCCATGCTGGTCTCCCAGTGGTAACACTTAGGCTGTCGCTGTGCTTGCAGGTACTGCTAATAATTAATTGCTCTGCGTTGTTGAGGCTTCAGTATATTAAAAAGATCCTCAGGAAAACACCTTTTTTTTTTTAAAGACCTGGCTTCTATTTCCAGTGAAATATATGCAAATTGGGATTTCAGACATGTACCTGCTGAAGGCTGGGGAAAATGTTCTAATTTGTCACATCATACTCTAAGGCTAATTTCATGCTAAAACTTAGTGCCAAAGACAATGATATATTTCATGTTGATAGCAAAAGATACTGGGAATAAAAAGCTGAGCTCCAAAAGAAATTAGAAGGAGAAAAAGGAGTACACCAAGGTTTCAGATTGTCAGTAAGGCTGGGAAAAGATGCCATTGTGAAATGGGTAAACTTTGAATGTGCACAAATAAAATAAACTCTTGCTCGTTATTGTTTTGTCATTGGAGAGAAAATGAAAGGATGAAGCCTTGCAAATTCCAGATGTACTGTTTCCATCTGTGAGGTAGCACAGCTATGCCAAACTCCCTTTCTTTTCCCTTCTTGTGTTTTTTTCTTAATAAATTTCTTTTCCTACTCCTCATTGTTCTTGCTTCTTTCATTTCTCAGATTCCACCCTCTTTCTGATGTCCTCAGCTATCAGTTTATAGACTCTCTTCCATTTCCTTCTTAAGTCCTGCACAGTGATTTCTGTGTATTAATCACAAACTGTCTTATCAGGCCCCATCTGTCCACACAGAGAGAAATCATGCCACAGTTCCTCAAGTTGTGTTTTTAATGGTAGGAATATTTATAAGCTTGTTCATTGCTTGGTTTTGAAGGCAAACGGAGCAGTTTTCTCTGCAGTCACCTGAAGTGGTTTTTGCAGACTGTGTATCTGGGGAGGTGAACTGAGTCACCCTGCTCACGTCAGTATTAGTTTACTTTGGTGTCCCTTTGAAAATGGAATTGGGTTTCTTCTGAGGCCTCAAGAGGCATTTAATCACTTCTGGTTTACTTTCAAAAGGAAAAATAGGGGATGACTGACTTGCTTCTCAAGGATACAAATGGATTAAAGAGTCGCTCACTAACAAATAGAGGAATAAACACACTGATGTTCTTTCTGCCTCTGTCTGAGTAACTTTGTGCTCTCTGTGTTGGGTTAACAGGCTGTTAAATCAGCAGTGCAGACCATTACTGTAGGAGGAGTGGGTGCATCTCAATTTAAGACAATTATTCCCTTGGCAACCGCACCCAACGTTCAGCAGATTCAGGTACCTGGAAGCAAGTTTCATTATGTCAGGCTCGTTACTGCCACAACAGCCAATGGTTCAACCCAGTCTGCCAGTCAAAACCCCAGTACGAACACACAGCCTCTTCAACAGGGTAAGCACTGGTGCTAATGTGTTGTCTAAAGTAAGTTTTCCTTGTTGGTTTTTTTGTTCTGTGTTTGTTTTGTAAGGATTGAGAGGAGTAGATAACAGAGATCTCTCAGGACTGCCAAACTCTATCTGGTTTGTAGTCGACTCCTATAAATTTCACAATCTGCTGTTACTTCAGGTGTGTATGTGGGAATGCTCCCGTGTGGCAAACTGCTTTGTAGTTGGGCCTGAATACTTCGAGCATTTTAAGTTGCTTTTCCCTAGTTTACCAGCTTTGTGGGTGACTTGTGTCCAGGCCCAGATCCTCTCTATGAAAAGCATGTAGCTGGGGCAGCCCCCAAACATAGTTCCTGAACTCCTGTAGCACGAAGAGCCTTCCGTGTAAAACGCTTTAGAAGCTCCAGATGTTTCTGCTGTTTTCTGGAGCTGTGATGGAATAAGATTCCAGGCCAAGCTGTGGCTTTTGTATTCCCTTCTTGCCAAGGGAAGTCCAGCTCTGCAACCAAGTGGGTTTTTAAGGCATTGCCATGAAGCTCGTGCACGCTGCCTTATTCCAAATACCTGTCTATAAAGGTGTTCTGTAGACATAAGCGTTATGTGCCACGAGTTCAGACAACGAATCTCAGTGTGTAATTACAGTTTTAATCACCTTTGTGTTACGTGCATGTGAAATTCTGGAGGCCTGACCCATGCACTTTGAGCTAATTGTGTGATTAATGCGATGCTAATGTGCCGGTGTTTTTTGGTACCAGCAAAGCCAGTGGTGGTGAATGCGACCCCGGTTCGGATGTCTGTTCCCATAGTGTCAGCACAGACTGTGAAACAGGTGAGCCTCAATGTCCACAGCATTTTCCTGTCTTGATGGGGGGGGGGGGAAGTCCAGTTTTGGCACTGTAATGAAGTGTTTTATTAACAGAAGTGAGTTCTGAATCAACAAAACAACGATTTCATGAAGACCTCTTTTCTCTCCAGGTGGTGCCCAAACCACTCAACCCAACTTCCCAGATAGTTACTACCAGTCAACCCCAACAAAGACTTATTATGCCAGCCACTCCACTGCCACAAATACAGCCTAACCTCACTAACCTGCCCCCAGGCACCGTACTGGCACCAGCACCTGGCACAGGAAACGTTGGGTATGCAGTACTTCCAGCTCAGTATGTCACACAGGTATGGCATTAACTCGGAGAGCAAGAAGGATTTAGTGCTGTTGTGGAACATACTGCCTTCCTCGTGAAGGTTCTTGCTCCTCAGTTGTCACCTGACACTAAGATAGTTACTAAGATAGTTTCTCTTGGGGATCCCTGTCAGAATGGTGATGGCACTGAGTTGTAGTTACAGTTAAAGCTTTATTTTCTTAACAGGAGTTTTTGCTTAGCATAGTATAGAATAGAATTTATAATCAGAGCAGCACAGGATTTCTATAAGTGGAATCAGTGTGGTACAATTTTCTAAGTAGAATAGTACAGAGTTTATACTACAACTGAACTTACAATTTCTGTTCATCTAAACCTGGTGCAGATTGGGTCACGTCTTAACAGATGGTTTGCTTTGTCAATGTAACAGTCAGAATCTAGACTCAAAAACCATATGAAACAACACGAGTCATTCATTTACCCCTTAGAGGAAGCAGATGATGTTGGAGGGGTCCCTGCCCATGGGGAGGGTCATGAGTCTCCCTGTCCAGCAGGAGTTCTGGTCCAAATTCCCTACTTAGGACTTGTAAGTGCTTGGTTTGCAGGTGATTAGTGTGCTGTTGTGTGACGGAGTCATCACCACTGCCTGCTTATCTGGGAGCCCCAGACCAGTAAGGAAGGGAGGAGTCAGCATGGTGCCCAGGAATCTTGAGGCCAGTAGTGAAGGGAAGAAGAAATCTGTTTGGTTTGTCTGCTTGGTTCACAGGACCTTCAGGGGCTGCTAATGCGGGGAAAGGGAACAAATATGAGAGCCAGCCAGCCATGGAGGATGGCAGCTTGCATTATAAAGTGGTGTTAGTTATGCTAACCACATTACCAGGAGGTACCAGTCACACCAATTCAGGTCTGGGGATTAATTTTTGCTTTTTGCCAAGATATGACCAATGTTCAGAATGAAAAGCAGAATAATGGGATGTTCAGACAGGCCAGTCTGTACAAACAAGGACTCTGTCAGCTCATGGTATTACTGGTACCAGTCTCATTTCTGGTTCCCTTCTGGTTCTGTCACAGCTGCATTTTGACCCTGAAGACTTTTACTGTGTCCTTCCAGTCTCCTTCCACAGATCTTACCTTAAACTAAATGGTGCCGTTTGTTGGAACTCTCCCCAGAGGTTCTGTGTACCAGACACAATCTGTCCCCTTTGCCCTGGCCCCAGTAGGTCCATAGCTGGTTTTGTGCCAGTCTGTCCTCACAGCCTGGCCCAGCTGGAGGTAACAGCTGCTGAAAGGTAATGCAAGAGAAGGTAGCCCATAGCATTGTCATTTGGTGGGTTCTCATCAGGTTTGGGGTTTTTTAAGGTGAAAACCAAACTGTGGGTCCAGGTACGCAGAGAAGTGGGGAAAGGAAATCGTTTTACTTACTTTTATTTAATTCTGTAGTGAGCAGCTTGTAAAAGAAAAGAAAACTGCTGAAAGAATCTGTGCAGGGCTGCTTAGGAAAAGAAGGGGGAAAATGAGCATGTTTTTAGGAGCTGGAACTGTTGGTTGTCTAAACATTTCTGTGTTGTTGCTGTAGATACTGTAAGAGAGTAGAAAAATCTTTAGGAAACAATGTTTCTGTCCTAAGTATAAAGGCAAGAGGCTTCTGCCTGCTCCACATTCTACAACTGTCTAAACCTGTGCTTGCAAGCATGATATTTTTATAACAATATCTGGAAAGCTAGTTAAAAGACTGCTGCACATCTTCTCGTGCGTGGGTTATGTTCTGCATTAACCTTTTTCTGTTGTTAGCTACAACAATCATCGTATGTGTCTATAGCAAGCAACACTGGCTTTACAGGGACGTCTAGCATCCAGTCCCAAGCACGGCTGCCATTCAATGGGTGAGTGTTTTGCAAAATGAAACCAAACCAACCAACCAAAGGAAAACAAAACAAACCAACCAAACAATAAACCCAAAGGAACCAACAGCAAATGAGCATCTTCTTTCAGTCCGATTATAAGGAAGGGAGGGAGCTGGGGTGTTGGAGTTTGGTTTGGGGGATTTTCCAAGAAAATCAAATATCCTGTGGTGTGGTTATTGCCTCTGGCTAAAGGACATGGATCTCTCTGACAGTTGAGCCAGGTAGGCTTAGCTGTCCTGCACAGTTCTCCTTTTCTGTTATTTTTTGCTAGAAATTGTAAACTCCAAGGTGCTTTTTGTTGCTGCAGCCTCAACTGGTGTACATTAATCCTAAATCCAGATGCAGCTATTCAAACAAATGGGTTTGATTTAATCTCTTTGGTATTACATGCAGAAATTGCTGGATGGGGAGAGAATGAATCTCATCAAAAGCGATTACTTGGCACAAAATCTGGGTTTTAAGAGCAGTTAAAGACTGTCTGATATAAAAGGTATTTATAAATTGAATACCATGTTTTGGCTTGCTTTCCTTTTATTCCACAGCTGGGGTTTTGTTTGTTTGTTTGCTTGCTTTTTTTTTAAATTCTAGTTAGAACAAAAGGCACAATCATGTTGTGTGAACCTTGGTTCCCCCTGTATGGAGATCTCTTTCTGGGTTGGAAAGGCTCGCTATATAATAGCTACTGAAACACAGCCAAAAACCTAATGCAAGGGGAATATAAAGGATTTTTTTAGAAACTTTCTTATTATTTCCTTGAATTTAAAATGCAAAGAAACTGCTAAAACAGTATGTGTGTGTATATAAATGCACTTTTCCCCCTCCACAGAGTAATTCCCTCTGAATCTGCAAACCGGCCCAGGAAGCCTTGCAATTGTACAAAGTCTCTATGCTTGAAACTGTAAGTACAGTTAGGGTTTGTTTTTTTTTTTTTAAGCCATCTTTCTGACTGCACAAATTCATGCCAAGTATCAGCGTTTCGCATTTTAGAGTCAGAACTGTTGTGTCTAGATTCTACTTTTAAGGTTGCTGTCGGTATTGCTGGAGATGCTGCAGTGCCTGGGTGATTTTGCAGCTCCTCTGAGCTATGTGGACCCTAAATTTTTATAAATTTCTGACTTCACAGCCTCATTGCCCAGTGGAGCCAATTCCATTTAGCAGCTGTCGCTGGTTTGTTGTTGCCATGAGTGAAATGACATCCCATGGTATCATCAGTGGCCGTTTACTATACTTTGAAATGCATCAGTAATACTTCAGAAAAATTGGGCCGTGTATCTTTTCTCAAATGCCTGAATAGACAAGTGATTTTTTACTGAGTCTTGCTCATTTTCAGAAGATATTTTGTTGTTCCATTCAGTCTTTTTAAGAATTTGTCAGAAAAGCATTTTAAGCTGAGGAGATACTGAGTTTCTTTAACCCGAGGCGAAGTCAGTTCACTGATTTTGGGAAAATAACAGGATCACAGAATCGTAGAATGGCTTGAGTTGGAAGGGACCCAACCCCCTTGTTCCAACCCCCCTGCCATGGGCAGGGACACCTCCCACTAGAGCAGGTTGCTCAGAGTCCCATCCAGCCTGGGCTTAAACACTTCCAAGGATGGGGCTTCCACCATCTCTCTGGGCAACCTGTTCCAGTGTCTCACCACCCTCAGAGTAAAGAACTTCTTCTAATGTCCCATCTAAATCTACCCTGCTCTGGTTTAAAACCATTGCCCCTCATCCTATCACCATGTGCCCTTATAAAAAGTCCTTCCACAGCTTTCCTGTAGAGCCCCTTCAGGTACTGGAATCTGCTACAAGTTCTCCCCAGAGCCTTCTCTTCTCCAGGCTGAACAGACCCAACTCCCCCAGTATCATCAGGATGGGATACTGAAATTCATCTGTGGTCCTCTGAATAGACAGTGAAGAGGAAGTTGGTGGTGTGCTACTCAAAGGGAAAGTGGTGCATCGGTTTCTGAACCCAAGTGAAGAAGTGTGTTTAAACTTTTCAGCTTGGGTTTTTATTTTCATATCATGCACCTCACCTCTGCGTGGGGAGATGTGCCCTGTGCTTCCTAGCCTCAGGATGTTTTCTTGCACCGAAGCTGTAGTGAATGGGAAGATGTGTAACTGTTTTTTCAGATGTTTTACAACGTACATGACTGACTTCATTGTGCCAAGTGTCTGTTAGATGCTTAGAGGTTTCCACTTAGTTTAGTCTGTGGCTCCTGAATGCTGTAGATATTCTGGGAGAATAACATCACTTCTGATGCTTTGTGCTATCAGAGTGCTGTCTGGAAACCAACTCCTCTTGCAGATTACTGTAATTATACTTGTAAGTGGCCAGGCATTGGTGCAGAGCACACAGAATCACTCAGGTTGGAAAAGACCCTTGGGATCATCATGTCCAACCATTAGCCCTACTCTACAAGTTCACCCCTCGACCATCTCCCCCAACACCACATCCAAGCAATGTTTAAACACACCCAGGGATGAGGACTCATCCACTTCCCTGGGCAGCCCATTCCAATATCTCACCACTCTTTCCATGAAGAATTTTTTCCTAGTGTCTAGTGTAAATGTGCCTTGTTTCAGCTTGAGGCCATTCCCTCTGGTTCTGTCACTAATTACCTGAGAGAAGAGACCAGCATCAGCCTCTCTACAATGTCCTTTCAGGGAGTTGTAGAGGGTGATGAGGTCTCCTCTTTCTCAAACTAAACAGGCCCAGCTCCTTCAAACGATCCTCATATGATCTCTTCTCCAGTCCTTGACCAGCAAATGGCTCATTCACTCTGGAAAGTGGAAAGTGAGACTTTCCAAACCTGCCTGGATCTGTTCCTGGGTGACCCTGCTGTGGCAGGGGGGTTGGACTCGATGGTTTCTAGATGTTCCTTCCAACCCCTACCGTTCTATGAAGTGCTTGCTAATAAAGCTTCTTCCTTTCTGGTAGGGGAATTGCTTTTCCCATATGGATGTTGAGGGTCAGCATGTAGCTTGTTCTAGAAAGAAGAGAAGGCAAAGTAGTTACTTGCTCACTGATGTTCTGGACTGATGCTGGGCACTGCTTCTTTTGGAAACCAGGACCATTCTATTCCTCAACTGTAAACAGGGCAGAGAGGAGAGCTATTGCAGGTTGTTTTTTATTCCTGGGACCATTCAGGAGGCTGAACATCTCCAAAATGCAGTTCAACCCAGGGAGGGGTTGTAGTGAACTCCAGGGCAACCTGAATCTAATTCTTGTAGCGTTACCCTGGGCAAGCCACAGGAAGACAGTTTTGCAAGGGGTTGAGGCTCCTAAAAATGAACATACACTCCAGCAGGGCTTGAAAAGCAACTGAAGAGGATCAGCGGTTTCCATCATCTGTAGCTGGAGGTGGTACTGGAAGCATTGGAACGTGCAAGCGTTTGTTGTGGTCCAAAGCCCTGTTTGAGCTGGGGATGGATGTGGTGCTTCCATGTATCTGGTCTGTGAGATGGTGAGATCTTGGTTTTGGTGGGAGATAGCAGAGGTACAGAAGAGGTGTGATTGCCTTTTCCTGACAATGTTTTGCTGATTTTTATTCACATACGTGTCCCTTTATAAAGCCTCTGACTAAGTTTTATCCTCATTGGGATCCTTTCCCTTTACCTGCGAGGCGTAAACTCCTTTTCTATTCTTTCATCCCTGCTTTGGCTAAGTCTGCCTCAGACCCAGCTGGGGCTGGATGGCCCCTGAGATGTGGGTCAGGCACCATAGGAAAAAAGTCTTGTTAGCTTTGCTTGCTGCGGGCACCTGTGCCATGTGAACATCAGCTCAGACAGACACCCTTGAGCTATACCTGTCTTTAGACAGCAACTAGACCTGTGCTAGGGGGTTTAGGCCTCACAATGAGGCCAATACAACAGGTACGCTTGGAGTTGAGCCTAGGGTGACCCTTATCCTTCCTGGAGCACGTGCGTATCACCAGGCTGGGAACTGCCACCCATGCCGACACCGCTGGAACGCTCGGATTTACAAATGCCTCTCTGCATCTTCTGTTTCAGGTACTGTGACTGTTTTGCAAATGGTGAATTCTGCAATAACTGTAACTGCACGAATTGTTATAACAACCTGGACCATGAAAACGACAGGCAAAAAGCAATAAAGGTGAGGGGGCTCTTCCCCTGGGATGGAAGCTGGTTAGCTTGTCTCTTCTGAAGCTACAGCACGAGGCAGAGCGGGTGTCTGATGCCGTGATCTCCTCCCACACATGCAAGGCTTAAGTTATTTTATTGCCCCTCTAAATTTTGCTCACCAGTGACTGACACTTTGGGTCTGCATTGACAGGCCTGCCTCGACAGGAACCCTGAAGCCTTCAAGCCCAAGATAGGGAAAGGAAAGGAAGGAGAATCAGATCGGAGACACAGCAAAGGGTGTAACTGTAAACGCTCGGGCTGTCTCAAAAACTACTGTGAATGTTACGAGGTATGAACCATTATCTCATCTTACAGATACTGGCTTTTTCCCTTCAGTGCTGCAACTTCTCTGATGTGCTTTGTCTCTTTGTACTGCTGTAATGTTTTCTCTCTTATTGCTGTCGTGTTGTCTTTTCTTCCAGCAGTTTGCATGTAGAACATGCAGGTAGAAAGACAGGTAGAGAGCAAAATTGATGGCTTCTGTTGTATAACTTGAATTTTAAACTGCTTTGACCTTGGGCTTGGATTTGTCTTTGACTGAAGAGCAGTATTTCATAAAGAAATGTACTGCACCAAGTCCTTAGCAGGAGCTGAAGCAGCATCCCACAGGTGCTCAGTGATAGAACATACCCGTGGATAATAAAAGCAGCAGTTGTTCTGCATCAGTTAACTGCTCAGTGTGTGGATGTAGACACAGTGGCAGACTTACTTCTCTCATAGCTCAGCCACCCAAGTTCCCCCAGGAACAGAGGGTTGGTGACAAAAGGGATGAATGGGAAACCACTGAGTGGTGTTTGATTCAAGTATGCATGCTGGGAAGGCATCTCACTTTGAGGTGAGAATTGAGAGAAAAAACTGCTACTTGGAGGTTTCTTCTAGTAGCTCATTGATAAGAGATTAAAAGGCTGCAATGGGTTTCTCATGTTTTGTTTGTTTCTTTCAGGCAAAAATCATGTGTTCTTCCATATGCAAATGCATTGGCTGTAAAAACTTTGAAGAAAGTCCGGAGCGAAAGACCCTGATGCATTTAGCGGATGCTGCAGAAGTTAGGGTCCAGCAGCAGACTGCTGCCAAGACCAAGTTATCATCCCAGATCTCAGATCTGCTGACGAGGCCAATGCCAGCACTCAGCAGTGGTGGTGGGAAGTAAGTTAGTGTTGCACTGCTTCTGACATGGTTTATTTTTTTCTGATGTAGGTGATGGGTATGTCCCTATCATCCTTGAATGTTTTGTGTCAGCTGTAGAATGTTCAGGGGAACAGAGCTTTTTATTCATGCAGCTGTGCTTTCTGTGGCACTAGGTTCTGCCAAGCTTAGCTGTGTTGC
The DNA here is from genome assembly GCA_025345505.1 of Todiramphus chloris collaris. Classification (NCBI taxonomy): domain Eukaryota; kingdom Metazoa; phylum Chordata; class Aves; order Coraciiformes; family Alcedinidae; genus Todiramphus; species Todiramphus chloris. Next base: position 163,867 of record JANVCC010000167.1, on the reverse strand, counting down.
CTTATCCTGGCCACCTACGTGCTCGCAGAAAGCGGCATGTATGAGTGTCCCATTTACTGAGAGGATGTGCTCCTCGAGCTGTGCTGATAGTAGAGGCTGGAGAATTGTTCTGTGGACCTGGGCATTTCAAAGTCTATTTCAAAATGTACATCAGTGGAGGCACCGGAGTGCAATGGCCCACCTGTTGGTTTGACTGTAGCTGCAGCTTATCCGCTCTACTGTGGCTGTCTAAGGGCTCTTGGAAGCAGAGGAGCAGGGGAAATCTCATCAGTCCTTGTACTAAAAACTCCAGCTCTGGAGTTAGGTGCATTGCGTCGGGTATTTTTTGCTGAGAGTGAGTGGGCCTTTCTTCGTTTCAGGCTGCCCTTCACGTTTGTAACCAAGGAGGTAGCTGATGCCACCTGTGAATGCCTTCTCGCCCAGGCAGAGCAAGCGGAGAAGATGGGCAAGTCGAAAGCTGCAGCAGAGCGCATGGTCCTGGAGGAGTTTGGACGCTGTTTGATGAGAGTTATAAACTCTGCAGGGAAGTCCAAAAGTGACCCTTGTGCCACGAACTGCTGACTCGTGCACATGAGCCACAATGAAGTGGACTGAACAGAACACTTAAGGCACAGGGACACTTTGGTTTGACAGAGAAGATTTAATAATATTTGTTAATTTGGTGCTTGTTGTAAATTGACCCGAGTAAGACTGAAACAAGAAAATCTTTTATAACGTGATGTAGAGTGTTTTAAATCTTAGCTATATCTTCTTCTACTTAAGACAATGCCTAACGGTCAGTTCTTCTTCCTAATGTATGGCTTTTACCTTGGGTTTCTTAAAAAGGAGACATTCTCCCCTTTCCCCCAGAATTAATTGCCCGAAGGGCATAGATAAATTATTATAATATATATTATTTACAGTGTATGGAGTTGAATCACTCTGTGCATACAGGAAAACACAGGTGATGTCAACAGCCAGGCGAGGCTTTTGGCAACAGGCCTGCACTAAGGAGCTGTTGGCGCCTCCAAGACAGCTCTGAAAGGGAGGAAGTATGGAAAACCAAGCATCTCCACGGAAGGTAGTTACTGGTATTCCTTGAGAAACCCTGTGAAATAGGCAGGTGATAACAGAGGGGTTGCTTGCAGGTCTGCCTCTGGGCAGGGGGATGGAGAATCTTGCTGGAGTGGGGCCTGAGGGGTTTAGAGGCAGATGGAGTCAGAGGGACTTTTTCAAGAGGAATGTGGCTGAGACCTCAGACATTTCTTCAGCTGGAATTTGGGAGGCTGAGACAGTGGCCTGATCCTCCTAAGGGAGGAAGAGGAGCCACGCCATGGTGCCAGCCTGTCTGCCCAGGCGTGCAGCGGATGGCTGCCATCACTTAGGTGAAGCTTGGCTTTTCAGAGGCCTGCAAGAGCCTAATCCCTCACGGGAGGCAGGGCTGGGCAATCCCTTATTTTCTAGGATCAAGCTGTAACCCTGGAAAAGCGTTTTAATTCTGAGAAGCTGAGGTCATGGGAGATGGTGGAACCACAGTTGTCTTAATGAGGACTCGAGACAATCTGCATCCAAATCAACTTGCAAACTCAGGTAGGGATCATGTTCAGCCTGACCATGGGTCTTCAGGATGCTGCTTCTCTGTATGGTGGTGATTCACTCAGCGCAAAGTGGTTTTTAGCATCGCTTAGAATGACTGTGAGGTCAGGGAGATGCCAGCACAGAATCAGGACTGCTAGAAAACAGATGCACAGATCCTTTTCCACAAAAGCAAGGGGGCAGGGAGAATCAACTACAGCTATGTACAGACTCGGGCAGGGGATTTTTGCAGCATTTGTTACAGGCAATCTCAGATCACGTTTTTGATAGCGGAGTGCATTCGCAAAATTAACCCGGTAGGTTGCTCGCCCACCACGAACATCAATAACCATGTTTGATCACAGATGTTTTTATTAGGGGTCTCAATGCAGCCTGAACTAGCATTTTTCCAAAAGGGATTTTATATTCCTTGTATCAAACTGTAAACATAGAGTTATGCAGCAGAGCTCTTCCTCCAGGTTTTCCAGCAGGGCCAAGCTGGGGAAAGGTCGGGGCTAAGCAAACCAGCAGCAGAGCTAAGTGCCTACATAGGTGATGGCATCAGGATGGGAGGATGCTTCCACTTCTGTCTTCACCCCACAGTCCTGTGCACTGAGCGTGGCCATTACAGACCAGGTTTGACTTGCCAAGTCACCATCTGCTATTCACATTGGCCCCAGCTGCCATTAACACCTCCCCGAGCATAACCAGTGAGTGTATTTGTAATCTCTGCAAAGGGAAGCCACCTCTCCTGTAAGTAAATGCCTTTTTGGGGGGGGAGGTTTGGGTCACAATTAGGACTTCGTTTTACTAAGAAAAATCAGTGCAGTAACTTTACGTGTAGATAGTGAGGATATTCAGTTTACTTCTAGTGACCTAATATAGTATGTCCAGTAAGATCTGTATAAATGTAAATTAGTTTAAGTGAATAAAGTAATGCCTACTTATGCTATTTTTCAGATTGAAACATGCCTTCTTTTGTTTAGACTTCATGTTAATTTTGTATATATTCCATGTCTTACTTTCAGTTGCACCTTTTGTGATGTGTATTTATATACAGTGTGCAAAAACACTTGTGAAATTTAGATTACAGTTGTAATTATGTATGATGGTATTGCTTGAGAATATTTTGCTTGTAAAGACTTTGAAGGTGCAATCAAATGCTTTTAGTTTCCCCTATTTTGTTTTGAACAAGCTTTATCAAATATTTAGCTTGGATTCCTCTCTTCCCTCTCCCTGGTGTAGAATGTGTGAATTGGTTTTTGTACTTCCTTAGCCATTTGCATCAAACTGCTGGACAAGATTTACCATCAAGTTCATCCAGTTACATAAAAATAATTGGGAATGGGGCAAGGGTTCATTTTCTAGTTCTGTTTACATCTGAAAGTAGAAAAATTAAATTTATATTTACTAGACCTATTCAAAGAATACCTTTTCTATATTGTACAAATGAAACAGATAAATCACGAAGAAAAATAAACATTTATACTATTCTGTAAATATGATTTCCCCCCCACACTCTTTTCCCTCAGCACTGACAAATACGCACAGATTTTTCACTTGAAATAGGAAAATGAATCTGTTAACCCTCGGCCCACTACTGATGCAAGTACTGGCTTGGATTTTCAGTACGAGATCGAATCCTCACAGAGATAAGCCCTTGGCTCCTGACACAGTGTCACCTGTAGCAGTTCATGGCATTAACCAAGACAGCACCAGGTAGTTGAGGCTGTGGGATAATTTCTCAAGTTTCTTTTTTAATCTCTTTAACCAGAAAGCAGCTTTTTCTTGTGTAGTGTCTGGACAAGAGTTAGACCTCCAAGGCCATTCTGGCAGCACCCTTGGAGACATCAGGGGGTTAACACAGAGCTGCTTAGGACCCCAGGCAAAAACCCTCAGGACAAAAGCTTTCTTGAGAGCCTTAGACTGCTTGTTAGGTGCAGTGCACTGTTTTCTTGGCATTTGTGTCTTGTTCTGTCTCTCCTGGGGAGGAGGTTTGTGAGCAGCTCTTGAGAAGCTAGAGCTTAGTTGCCTGAAGGAATACAAGTCAGTTAAGAGAGCTCCTGGGTTTGGTGGTTTTTTTTCCTGCAAAGGAAAACCTGGCTTTATTTTTGTGCAGTCAGTTTCTCTGTTCAGCTCTTTTTTTTTTTAGCAGCTTGGTAAAGGCAGCATAATATCAATGCTAAGGGAATTGTAGGAGCTTTGGTAGGATGTTGAGCAAACCAAAGGTGTTACTGCACGGAGCTTTTCCTCCCTAGCACACCAGCTGCTGCAAGAGCAGCGTGTTGGTTGCCTTAGGTTGCAGCAGAGGACTGAGAGAAGGAACGAGGTGCTCAGAGTAGCTTCAAGGTGGCTTTATATGGACTTCAGGGAAGGGTGAGGGTGTTTCAAAGAAAGTGAATGTCTGAGCAAGGAGCTCCCATGAAGAGAACGCAGAGTCCAAAAGATGCTGTGGGGAAAGGAGTGGTGCAGAAAAGGACCTGACTGCAATTTTCGGAGTTACAAACACTGAAAAATTGTCATCAGTATTGCAGGGAATTACAAGAGGATGTGGGAGCTGGGGTGGTGATGGGCACAGGCAGGCCAGGCCCGGGACTGCATGAAACCCAGCATCAGCCTGTCGCCACAGCGGTCTCCAGCCTGCTTCACCCACCAGCAGCAACTGCACAAACCCCTGGAGAAATTCAGAGCTGGGGAAGCTCCCTGCACAGCACCACCTGCCATGGTCACAGCTTCCTTCGTCCACCAGCTCACCTGAGTCTTCATGCAAGAGCTTCCCGTTCAGGAGGCTCAGTGTGAGTTGAGCAAGACAAGCTCCTCCTGATGTAAACGAGAAGTGTCAGCAAACTTCTGTCCAGCCAAAAAACCTACACAGCATGAAAGTGCCTGTTCCCTACAGCTCAGCTTATACTGGGGATGAAGCTCTAGGCAAATGTTGCATTGCCTGAGTGCAACCAATCTACCACGGGAATTTCAGCAGCATTTTGCCAGTTGTCCTTAAAAATCATGTATGTATATGAGAAGAAATAGTTTCCTGCAGAGTCTTTTGTAGCTGGAATGGCTCCATTGCAGCAATGGCTTCAACGTAGCTTTTTGCATAGGTAATTGGACTGGAAAAAAACCAAACCAATGTTTAGAAGTTTTGGGTTGCTGCTCCCAGCAAATAATGCTTGGAAGTTCTGTGGTACTGCAGCTCTGTTCCCACCTAGCAGGACTAAGGGGAGGAGGAGAAACTCAAACCAACCAGGGACAGTTTTGTCAAGCCAGAATGGCACCTTGAATATTTTTTCTGCCCTGGACATGGTGGATCACCGTTTTTCATTCCATCTCCAACATTCAGCTCAAAAGTAACTGAACAGCCAGAGTTCTGTGGGAAAGAGTGGCCTTCCATCTCTGGATGCAACTGCTGTTCTGCAGGGCAAGGGGAGGCTATTTAGCAGCAGCTCTGCCAAACTCTGCTGTTCCAGCTAAAGCCCTGCATACCCGGGCAGCCTGCTTGCCACGGACATCAACTGACTTAAGAAACCTGTCCTACTTGGTGGCGTCAAATCTACGATTCAAGTAATCAGTGGAAACAACATCTGAAAAGGAGGCTGCCTTGTGCCCTGGGCTGCAGGACACATCAGCTCTGGGAGCATGGGGCCACATGGCCCAGTTGAGTGGGTGACCTGATGTCACATGACCTGAAATGCTCACCCTGCTGCAGCACACCCAGAGGCTGCTGGCTGGGGCCTCCTGCCCAGAGAGGAGGGTGTCAGTGTCCCCAAGTGCTGCTGGGTTGCAACAGCCTGGTCACAGCTGCTTTAGCTGTTTGATGAAGCACATAGGAGCCTGTGTACAACTTGAGTGCCATTTTCTTTTCACATCTTTATTTCCTTTGAGTAAAAGCTCTATGAGCTTTCTCACCTGCAGCTTTTTTAAAGCAGATCTGCTTTGGTGAAATCAAATTGCCAGCACACACGGTCTCCACAGCCACATGGAAGATGCATCAGTTTTGTTCTGGCAAGAGCACTCAGCCCTAAGCCACCCAGCCCCTCCAGGGGACACTCTGCACTGTCCCTACCACTTTTCACAGCATCCTGAGCAACCGTTGCTCACCCTGACCTGCCACACCAGTCTCATGACAGGATTGCTAGATGAGCATAGGACAGGATGAACTTCCTTGCTTCGCTCAAACTCTGACCAGATGGATTGCAGTGGCCCAACACATCACTGCTTTTGCCGACCAAATCATGGGAAGACACTACGCACGTCCTGCCATGTGCTGCCTAGACATGGCCATCACTGAGCCTAAGCAGGGGACAGCCATCCCTGCATCAGCCGTGAGTACTCACAACCCTGGGTGGGTTTGGCTTGTCTGACAGCTGCCTGGTGGTGAGAGGAACAAATGGTTTCCCTTCAGCCTCTTCAAACTGTGTCTTCCACAGGGGTGTTTCGAGTGCAGGTGTTTGGCATGGTTTGTTCTGATGTTTAAGTAACACCGTGCGATTTCCTTTACTAAGATCGTGTAGTGATTGTTGATGCACAATTCCCCATCCAGCAAATGTTTGGTAAGGGTGGGGAAGAGGGAACTTTCTCCGAGAAGCTCCTGGAAGATTTCCTGTTCTAGAGACAAATACCAGAGCTTGTTTTTTCCGCTGACATTTCCCTCTTTGCTACAGCGGTTTAGCACTCGTTCCGAAATGCTTGTTACACGGTACACACTTGCCGAGGGCAGACTCACTCCACCTGACTTTTTTATGTAGAGCACTGCCCCGCATCTTGGCCTGCTCTCATCTGCCTCAAAGAGGGAAGCAAGACAAGCCTGGCACTGCAAGCCCGAGGCTAATCGCTCGGCAAGGAAGCCTGCTGCTCGGGTGACGCTCGGAGCACGTGGCGCTGGGTCCGTCAGCGCGTCGCTCAGTGTGGAGCCGCGTAAGAGAGAACCCGTGCAGCACGGGCACCCTGCTGTCTTCCCAGCAGCTGGGTTATACCGAGCACGAACACTGCCCAGTGTCAGATCTCTCCAACGAGGCAGGGTTCCGTCCGGGGAGTTCATCCTGACCGAGCTGCTGCTGCGTGGTGAGCCTGGTGCCAGGCTGTAGCTGGCCAGCAGTTTGTGGAAAGCGGCCTGGAACGTGGTGCAGGTGGGGGTCCTGCTGCTGCCACAGGCTTCCTGGAGGGCCCTAAGGAATCGCTCCAGTGGGTCAAGGCTGAAGGCATCGGTCAGGAGGTGGTGGGAAGGAGCGCCTTCTGAACACAGGTAGTTGGTGTAGAGCCACTTGAGGCTTTCGGCATTGAGCAAGAAACTCAGAAATCCTAGTTTGCGTTTGCTCTTAATAATGTATCTCCCCAGAGAATCCCTCAAAGTGACAAAGGAGCTCTTGGCCTCATTAAAGAGGTGGCTTATTTTGGTGTAATTTCCAGCTAACAAAGGCCCCTTCAGTCCCCTTCTATAGGAACCTCTGCCATGGAACACATCGCACAGACAGCTCATCAAATGCATAAACTTGATGGTACCGCTGCAGTTCTGGAAGGAGGCCAGACCCAGCTCCTGGAGGTGTTCCAGAGCATCAGCAACATCCTCACTGAACAACAGGGCAGCGAGGTTGACCTTCAAGTGGTAACTCTCCTTACTCCCAAGTCTCCCTGACTTGGGGCTGCATGGTTCTAATACCCTCTGCTCCTGCAAAGTTGCCAGCTCCACCACGTGCTGCCACTCCACGGTGTCACTGAGCCCCTCCATCTTCTGGAAGCACTGCAGAGCGTTCTTTATCAGCTGGAGTGCCTGGCAAAGGTCAAAGAAGTACGCAACGCTGTGAGCGGAGCCGGGTGGGTGCCGGAAGGTGCACTGAATCCTTTCAGGCTCTATCCTGATCCCCAGAGCTCTGGCAGTCTCGGCACCGCAAGCTGTGGCACCCGACGTTACTGCCAGCACCATGATGCCAATGTTGTTCAGCTTACTGAGGGCATGGCGAAGCAGCTGAGCAAGCAAGTGGCCAGTTGTGCTGTTCACGAAGAAGTAGCCAAGTGGAGCCATCCAGGGACTTGAGATGCCAACTGCCACCATGATGATCGCTTCCGAGGCCAGCGGAGCTTCGTCAGCATCAAGGACGCCTGCTCCGAAGTCAATAAAGCCTGTCGGGTTCTGGGTCTGCGGGTCCCACTCCTGTTGCTTCTGCAGGGTCACATCTTGGATCATCAGGGCACACTGGCAGTAGTCCTGCTCCCCTCTCTCGACCTTTTCCTGAAGGCAGCGGAAAATGTCATTGCTGAAGCCGGCAGCAGCCTCGTTAGTAGACAGCCAACTGGAAAAAAGGGAGGATCAATTAGGAGATGGGATTCTGAGAAAACTGAAGCAACGGTCAGCACCTTTCACCACACAGGACATGGCCAGCCATGTCCAGAACTGTAGGGCAGGTTGAGACACAGCAGAAGGCAAGCAGCCCTGCCTTTCTTAATGCACAGTCTTGAGTTTCTTTTCTCACACCCTAGTGATGGGGAGCCAAGCAAATGTACTGACCATGGATGGAGCTAATGATGCACCTCCCTGTCTCTCCAATGGACAGGAGATCGGGACAATGAGACAAAAAACAAAACCAACAACAACCACCGAAACACAGAAGGGCAAATCAGGTTCTGCAGCTCCAGGCTGCTGTCTTTCCCAACACTGTACACTGTAACCCAGTTTGGAGGATGGGAAAGCCTCAGCAGCCCATGCAGAATGCTATTCTCATCAATACATTTTCCATCCACTACGTCCTGGCACCCCTTCGAGCAGATGCTTTGCAGGAAGCTGTGGGAAACCCCCCCAGGCTGGCCCATGCTGTTTGTGTATCTGTTGGGCATCTTCCAACTGCACTGTAGGAGTCTGAGACTCAAAACCTATAAGGGCAGACTTTCTTCAGCTCTTGTGTGCACGCTGTTACAACTTCACTTCTTGCTAATGGGTCCTGAAGTACTTCAGGTAGTAAATCCTGAGATGACATAACTCCTTGAAATGGGTTACACAACCGAGCTATAGCTCCCTCCTGTAACTTTGAAACAGACACTTGGAAAGATTCACCAACTTCCCAGAGTCCTTGTGGGGCTTTGAGAAAAACAAAAAACTCTACTCTTAACTGCCGCACACAGTCCTTCGCTTCCTCATCTCCCCTTCCTGACTTCTCTTTTTTTTTTTTTTCCAGAAACCAGTCCCAAAGTTTCCCAGGAACACTCCTGTTGGGTTTGATTTCCTCTGCTGTCACTTCTGCCTGCCCCTCTCTCCTCACTCAGATTTGGCTGCTCGAGTGCTGCAGGTGCTCCCTTAGCACTGCCTCCTGCTGCTGCCCTTACTAGTTATTTGCCTTTCCTTCCCCTATTTGGCTCATCCCTCCCCTCTCCCAAGTCTATGCTGCACGTTACAGGGCAAGAGCTTGTGCCGGTGTGGTGAAGAACCTCTGCTGCTTTGTATTCCTCTTTCCTCCTCGGTGAACAGTAAAACATACATAGAGCCTCTGGCAGCCAAGTCCTTCCCTGCTCCCTACTCTTCTGGGACCACTCTGCAAACTCCACACTTACTCTGACCTCGCTAAGGTGAGAACTGTGTGTTTCTCAGGCTGTGACACACGTGCATGAAGACACACCAGCTCCCTGTCACTATTGCTTGAGATTTGCTTTCCCTCCTGCTTCTGTTACTAGAACAAAGCAGGACAAAACTACTCCTGATGTTTTCAGGACAGATCTGTTACACCTATTTCTACCTGACTACCTGGAAATACATTCAGAATGAATGAATGAGTAAAAACTTGCTTTGTCAGGCTGTAAGGATGAGGGAGAGGAAAAATCTTCCGTAGATAATCATAAGCCTTAGTATGGTAGAGGTGGAGAACACAAGCAAATTGCCTCATTTCCAGTGAGTATTCCGTCACCTGCATCCAGCTCTGCAACGCGCAAGGCAAATCTGCTTAGAAAAAGAAACAAAACAAGAGGTCAGCTTTAGCAAAGCCAATAACTAGCTGGTAACTTCACAGAGGGGTCTGTAATGCAAACACTGCAGAATACAACCTGGGGCACCACTCAGGACTGAAGTCTGGTGTGAAGCGTACAGCTCAGCAATACCATCACTGCCACCCTTCTCCCTAGGGCCGGGCAGCAGCCCAGCGTGTGTCCTGCCCGGCCAAGACCCAACGTGTCTTTGCCTATCTGATGTCATTCCCCAGGTTGGAGTAAAGACCATTTTATGCTGCTGCTTAAAAATTTGACATAATGAGAGAGATGTTAATTTGCAATGGCTCCTTCAGCCTGTATTGTTAATGCTAACAGAGCTCACTTCTGGAGAGCATGACAGACATGGTTTTCCCAGGTAAACAGACTGTATTCTTGAGTCATCCATCAGCTGAAGGGTGGCACAGTTTCATTTAACCAACGGCCTGATGGTTACAGAGAGCTGAGCACTGTACCCAGCCTCAAGTACCTGAACTTTTCAAGGGATATTTTAATTCTTTGTGGGACTGGTTGTTTCATTCCAGACCTACACATCACAAAGCCTTCAAGCTATGGCATTGGACTTCGGAGTGTTAACAGTGAGGGATTGCCGATGCCGTGAAGTCAAACGAACACCCAGAGACAGGCAAGGGAGTGCAGACCCCCAGGCACTCTGCCTTAGCCAGCACCCCCAGTGGTACCTGAAAACTGGGCCTGCAGCAAACTCACGGTTCCCTCAGAAAGTTGCTGCTTCACCAGTTCCCGCAGGATGTTCACCACCGGCCTGGGCCCGTGGCCCGGCGAGACTTTCCCATCGGCAGGGAGCTGCTGCTGGGGGGCGTCTGGCGGCCGCCCCTGCGCTGCCCGCTGCCCGCACAGGCTGTAGGTGTGATCCCCGGCGGTGCCCGCCTCGGGGCTGCCGGGCAGCGGCTGCTTCAGCGCTCGGACCGGGGCCCGGCCAGCGCCCAGCGGCTCCTGGCGGGAAAAGGAGAGGAGGAGTCACCGCGCACCGCCCCGGCTCGGCGGGGCCCGGGCAGCGCGGCCCGTTACTCGCTCGCACGCACCGGGCGGGGGAAGCGGGAGGGCACGGCCCCCCGCCGCAGCTTCCGCCGCAGCCCGTAGGGTTCGAAATCGGCCTCGGCGAAGTGCCGCGAGCAGAGGATGGCTCCGGGGCCGGGCCGCCACGCCTGATGGCTCCGCGGGTCTACGCGGTTGACGGCGCGGATCCACTCGCGACGCTGCGCGGCGTTCACCGGGAACCTGCGGGAGGCGAGGGAGGGAAGGAGGAAAGGCCGGGAGCCGCCTCCCACCCTCCCGGTCCCGTCCGCGCCCCACTCACTGGTGGAAGGAGATGCCGCGCTCGCGGCTCCGCCCGTTGTCGCGCGCGGTGCAGCCCAGCGCCGAGCAGCTCCGCGTCATGGCTGCCCCGCGGCCGTGGCCCGCCCCGGAACGCGCCATCCCATTGGCCGCCACCGCCCGCCCTCCAAGGCTGCCCCCCCTCCCATTGGCTCGCTACCCGCCACCCCAGCCCGAAGCGGCTTCGCCATTGGGCGTGACGCCCGCCGCGGCTGGTCCTGTAGCAGTTGCGCCTCGGCCCGAGGCGGGCAGAGCAGCGGCCGGCGGGAGCGGGAGGAGACCCAAGCCAACCGGCGGCGGCAGAAGCGGCCAATGACGAGCGGCCATCCTCGCAGCGAATGGGAGCGGCGCTTCCAGTCTATATATAGCGGGGCCGAAGAGTAGCCCCGCCTTTCCCGCCGCGCTATTCGCTCAGGGGACGCTCCGCAGCGGGGCCGTCCCCCGCGGGCGCTCGGCCTCGCACAGGCGGCAGCCGCCGCGCCATGGGGTCGGGGCAGTGCCCGGCCTGGCCCCGCTTTTTGCCCGCTGAGCTCCCGCGGAACCCGGCGGCGGGAGGCGACGGCGGCGGCGGAGCTGTATCGCGACTGCCCTGAGAGGTGGGTCCGGGCCCGCGTCCGGAGGCGCCACGAGCCGCTCTCAGCCCCGGGCTGTCGAAGGCGGCGGGTCGCCGTGTGTCGAGCTCGGTGGTGTTTTCAGAGCCCCTGTTGCCCCAGCCCTGCCCAGTGATGAGTCTCGTTGCTGTTCACATCATGAGCACGCTGTGATTACGGCTGTCGAGCTGAGGAGGGCCGGCAGCACCAGGCCCCCCCCCCCCCCCCCCCGGCCTGCCGGGCTCTCTCCCCAACCCTGACACCTGCTTCCTTCTTCCCAGGGTCGACCGCCGCTCCCCCACCGCCAAGCCCGCAGCAGAGCCCGCGGCAGGAGGTGACCGCTCCAGCGCCTCCTCTTCCTCCCCGTGTAGGGACAGACGGAACCCCGCTGCCTGGCGCCCGGAAGCCGCAGGGCGCGCCCGGAAACCGGCGGCGGGCGAGAGGCGGGGACGCGGCTGCCACGTTGGAGCGGGCTGGGGACGCGGAGGTGAGCGGGGGAAAGCGTCGATTTTCACCTTTTTCCTCTTCGGTTTCTGTTGGAAGTGGGGTGAAGGTGCCGGTGGACGAGGCGGCCGGTGCCCGCTGGCCACGCACGGCCTTTCCGAGGCAGGAGGAAGCGCCAGGGTGTTGAAATAAAATCCGAAAATGGGACGGTGGAGGCTTTTAAACTGCCTTTCACTTTCTGGTCCGGCTGGTTGCTGAGGGTCTTGGGCGGCAAGGGTCTGCTGGGTGAGGGTTTCTCGAGGGTAGACTTGTTCTGTGCCGTGGGTTGCTGCCCGCTGTGTGCCTTGATGCTGTTTGGACAGGGCTTGTGACGACAGTAGAAGCTGTGCCTACGTTTCCCTCTGTTACAATGCTGTTCAGCAACCATCAGTTTATGTATTGTTGTTGTTCTGCTAACAAAGAATTTTTCTTTTCCTTTCCCTTGGGTGCATTTGGAAAGTCTCACTGAGATGTCTGCCTGTGGGATGCCGTTAGCAAAGCCATTACCCTGGCTGCCCCTGCCAGGGCTGAATATACCTTGCTGAATCCGGGGCAGTGAAGTCTTCCCGTACTTTCTGTATGCATTCTTTTCTGGCTTTTCTTTCTTCTTTAGTGAAATGAAGCTGAAAGAGATTTATCGTACTGCCATGCAGGCATGGAGCCCTGCCCAGCAGCACCCTGTTTACCTGGCCACAGGTGAGTTGCTGGGAAGCACGTGCTAGCAAGTTGTGACTTAGTTAAAAACTGGAGAGGTTAATTTGTGTCCTGAAGATCGGAGGGGGGTATGTCGTGCAGTGCCTGTAGTGGGAGTTCTCCATGCACAGCATGACTGAAAACATGGTTTGTATTCTGCAAGTGACAGCAAACAGCTGCTTCTTTCTGACAGGGTAAGGTGACAGCAGCCCTGACCTCAAGTTAGTCTTGTGCTGTTTGTTTGTAGCTTTGATTGTTTTCTGTGTGTCCTCAGGGAGAGACGGGCACTTGCTCAAAGCTTTTTCTGTTCATATGGTTAAAAAACCCCCCAAGGAGAAACCATGAGGAGAGTTATGTGGAACCACATCTAAGTGACAGAAACCTGACCCCATCTTAGGGTCCTTTTTTGCAAGGATGACCTTTTTAAGCCCCTCCTTGTGCCACTTTTGCAGTTGCTTCCTTGTGTATCGTGGCTTTCTGGCTGCCAAGCACACTTCTTTGCAGGTACATCTGCTCAGCAGCTGGATGCAACCTTTAGCACTAGTGCTTCTCTAGAAATATTTGAGTTGGACTTCTCAGACCCTTCGCTGGATATGAAGTCCTGTGCTGCCATTTCCTCTTCTCACAGGTAAGTGGTGGGGTTGTGAGGGAGCAGTAATGGCTGTGGTGGTGTTACGGGTGGGAAGGATGTGGGAAGGACACTTCCTGAGGTGTATTTGCAGTTGTTAAGGGGAGGAGCAGAAGTCCAGTGCTGAAAGATGATGGTATTGATGTGGGACACTGAAGTGTCATTGTGAAGGCAGTACGCTCGGACTCGGAGGAGTCACAAGGAGCTCGTGCTCTGATGTAAACCTAAAAAAATTCTGCCGTTGTTTGGTAAATTGTAATGGGTATGCAGGCTGTTTGTCTTGGGAGCCTCAGAGATTCTCTAGAGAACAGAAGGACATGTGAAATTACAACAGTGTCATCACAGCTTTTCCCATTGCCCCATCCTGCTTGTGTTTAGGGACTTCTGGGAGACTCCTGTGACATAGCTGAACTGAGCCATGTTGTGTAGTGTCATCCCTCGCCCCGCAGCTGGGAAGCCAAGCTGTGCTTGTAGTGTCTCTCTAGTAGCTGGTCCAGTGCCTGCAGCTTGTTATGGGTGAGCTGAAACAACACAGGTGGAGGTGTAGGGTGTTTCTTTGGGGAGGAAAGGAGAGGGAAACTTAAATTGCCATTGGATTGGATCCAAAACTTTTTCCTGTCGGCTCCAGGGTTAGTGTAACTGCTTTCCCTTAGTGACCTGAAACACTGCTGTGGAGGTACAGGAATTTACAGCAGCTTGCCAGTGTGTTCCAGTGAGCGTTTGACACTTCTAGAGAAGCAGTTACCATCTCCTCCACCTCTGACACCAGTAGAAGCTAATTGGACTCGACTCTTGCTTATCTGTTCTAAAGCTGTAACTCAAGACCTAGGATTCCGCAACTGTTTCCTGAAGTTCTTGGCCAAATGCAGTTTGCTGGGGTCCTGGAGGTTGTGTTGTGTATAAACAGCTTGAGAGGGGTGCAGAGTGATGTTTGCTTACTGAATGTCCAAAAGTGCTCCTTACAGCCGGGGTGCAGTGCTGCTTTGAGAGTACATCCCTTGCTGAGCAATGAGACAATTTGGCTTTTTCCCAGAAAACGCACTACAAAGGAGTAGGTTTTGTATTTCAAGGCAACTTTTTTTTCTTTTAAAGTAACAAGGAGTGCCCCAGTTAGCAATGTCCATGTCAGGCCTTAGTCTGTTTGGCAGCGAATGAAAATGTCTGGGTCATTAAACCCACAAAATAGAAAACCTGCAACAAGCTTTGTTGCTTGTCCTCCGAGGGAAGTCCTGCACTGCTTTTAGAGAGCTGCAGTTTATCTTGGAAAGAGCAAAGGGCAAGAGGAAAGTAATTGCACAGCTAACTGTGGGGTTTGTTCCTCTTTGTTTTCTACCTTCATTCTGGATTATCTCAAGTCCTCTTGAATCTTGCTGCTGGTGGAATCCTAGTGGCCCAACAACCCCCTTGGTCACTCCGGTTCTCGTACCCTTCAACAGTTAGGTGTCAAATTGTACCCGGGGAAAGAGTCTGTCTGATTCCACAGACCAATTTCCTTATGGACCCTTAATCTTGGAGTCTTCACTGATCTGGACACTGGGCTGAGCATGTAGCTGTTACGCTGTTGCTCATTTAGCACAAGCTCTTTGTCTAGCTTCCTGCAGAATGTATTGTATCCTGATGAGGTTGCTGGGATTTAAAGGAATTCCTTGAAGGTTGTTCAGAGATAAGGAGATTAATGACAGCACAGTGAATGCTCAAGTAACTCCTTGCCATCTTCAATCAATGTGGGTTTGCTTTCTCCTTGCATAAGAGCTGTTGTGTGTCTTTTTATGTAGAAGAAACAAAAATGATTCTTTGTATGGCTGAATAGACAGGAATGCTGGTTTGCTTATGCAGCAAGCTCATAGTGGTGAAGGGGATCTGGGTGATTGCAGATGGATGCAGCGGTTTCATTTCTGGAAGTAGGTTGAATTCCTCTCCACTGAGCCTGAAAAATATTGTTGCCCAAGAGGCACGTTTCTGAGATGTGAGTAAACTGCTTGCTGAGCTTCCAGCACAGCAGGTGAAAAGGTTGCACATCTAGAGACGGAAAAAATATTTGGATTTATTCTACTTTGATGTTTTCCTCTCTCCTGTGAGAGGTTGCTGAGAGTCCTGACTTGGATGACTCCTGTTGTTTTGCAAAGGTGAGCTCAGAATCAGTTGGGAGCACTTTAGAACTGATTCTGCATCCTGGAGATGAGATGGTACTGGCTACAGAGTCACTGGTTGTACGTGTCACTGACTGCATCTTCCTGATGGGCAGAACTGGGACACATCTTTCTGACAGACAAGGTTGTCAGTACAGAGACCCCTCCTGAAGGAGAGAAATGCCAGCAGTGCTTTTCTGTCTGCTCTGTCCTTTAGTGGGAGCTGGGGTGAGCAAACTGGGCTCTGTGTATGCAGAGCTGGTGGTGGGCTGCTCTAGGTCCCTTCTGTGTCTTACAGGTATCACAAGCTGCTCTGGGGGCCACACAGCATGACCTCAGGTGAGAATAGCTCTGGAGTCCTGATTGCTGGGGGTGAAAATGGAAATGTCATTCTCTATGACCCAGCCAAAATCATAGCTGGAGACAAGGAAGTCATAATTGCCCAAAAAGACAAGCACACGGGACCAGTAAGAGCGCTTGATGTCAACATGTTCCAGGTTGGTTTCTGCTCTTCTTCCTCATGTACCATCAGATGAGTGGCCTCTCTTAACTTGTAACCTTAAATGTTTCTGTCCCTTTTTCCTCCCCTGGAAAGCATGAACTAAATTTGGTGTTGCAGTGTCTGTGTGCAGTAGGAAAGACCTGTCATCTTACTGGCATTTCAGGGTAGGGAACGAAAGAGTTTAAGGTGTCTGGTTCATTCTTGCCCCTCATGAGTTTATGCTGTCAATTTGGTGGTGGGGTTTTTTGTGTTCTTTTTGTTGTGGGGTTTTTTTCCTCCTTTTAGCTCAGCTCACATGTCAAGTAGAGGTGGTGTTTTGTGGTGGTTTTATCCCATCTCTTTTCCCTCCTGTGTGCTGTGCCAACATTGCTCTCGGCACGCGGGGAGTATTTCTGTGCTCTCATTCATGGTTCTGGTGACATCAGGTTGTAGGTATACCCTTTGGGGATTGGGCAGGATGCATCTTCAAGACCTCTAAGTACTGTTACTTGGAAAGAGGAGACAGAACAGGAAACAGGGTGATGCGATCTCTCTAGCAGAAGAGCTCTCAAAACCAACCAGCTTTCCTCCAGCACTATGAGCATTTACTTCTGTGTCAGCATTCAGCTGAATTAGTTTCCTAAACAGTATTTCTGTCCCCTCACGCTTGCTTTCAGCAAGGCCACCCTACGTTCTCTGAGCCGTCTCTAAATCATTTCCTTTCCCTTTCTGCCCGTTACAAAGTTGAGACTTTGTCACCAGCAGGATGTGATCAAAGGGCGCTCTGTGCCCTCGGCTCCCGTCTCCTTGCCTGGACTTGTGCATCTTGGGACTGCTCTGGATGGTTGCACACTCGCTGTGGGGAGATGCTGGTGACACAAATACCCCACTTCTGCCAGGCCTGCGTGTTGTGGTCTGCCCAGGGTAAAGCTTTGTGGCTCTTCCCACTCGCCCGCCTGTGGCTGTGCCCCGGCAGACTCTGCAGAGCTGTTTGCCAGGCAGGGGAGGAGCACTCCACAGAATGGGGATTTTGGTCTTGGTGCGCCACTCTGGTGCGGTTTGATTGATTTTGGTTTTAATTAATTCAGTCTTGCCTGCAATCTCAAAGAAAGCCAACTTTCCTTTATTCCCTGAGATGTTCGGTATGAGCCAAAGGTCCTATCCTGAACTGATAGGAGAAACTGGCATCGTCTTGGGGATCTGACACCTCCCAGCAGCTGAGTCTGTGAAAACAAGTGCTGAAAACATTCTTAACATCTACTCATGTGTGTTGCAGACTAATCTGATTGCCTCTGGTGCTAATGAGTCTGAAATCTACATCTGGGACTTGAACAATTTTGCCACGCCAATGACCCCAGGAGTGAAGACACAGGTACCAAGATTTGTGTGTGGTAAACGCTGCAGAGCAGACTAAGGAAAAGCGTGTGTGTCACTGAAATTGAGAGCCCATCAAAACCTACATTTTCAAATCTGTCTCCAGAGTCGGGGTGGGGGGAGGGTTAGACCTTTTGAAGTCTAACCTGGGCAGCAGTTAATCATAGGTAGCCACGAACTACACTGCTGGCAAGGTTAGATACAGTCCTTAAGGGATTAACACATCTCTCAGTGTTAAAAGCAAGCAAAAACAAGAAGTGGAATCTATTCATTTCTTGCAAAAGCAAGAAAAATATGTTCCTGCGTGTGGTCCTTTGGTGACTTGCCCTCAGGCCAACAAAAACAGGCCTTCTGTTGGTACCTGGTTTTTGTAGCATGCATGTTAGGCTTAGGTTTGAGGTGTTTTTCTCCTTTTACATGCCTGTGGCTCAAAGCCTGCAGCAGGAGCCCACATCCCTCAGCACAGTGCTGACTGAGCAGCAGCAGAGGTGGCTTTCACTGAGCTCTCTTGGAAAGAAATCAGTTGTGACAGCATAATTTTGCCACTTCTTGTGTCCCACCTTAATTTTTTTGCCCAGCTCTGTAAGCCACCCTTGTGCTTTTCTAGCCCCTGGAGTGTGGTCTCCTGGCTGTGCCTGTCCCTGTGATGAGTGTCTTGCTCTGGTTGCCATGGCTGCACGAGTGGTTTATTCCTGTCTTCATGTGCTGGGATTTTTGTCTTAAAAAAGATTGTATTTCTCTAGGGAGAGCTGAAATATCCCCTTAGTCTTTGAGAAATGTTGCAATTTGGCAACAATGAAGTGAGGAAATGGGATGAGAAGTAATCTTTGGATAAAAGATGTTTAGTTTAGGCTCTGTAGGTTTGGATACTTGGTTCAGTCTAGTCAGTTGTTATCATGAGGGCATTTGGGAGGATGTTCACCTTAGTTAAAGCTCCCTGGATTTTTTTTTTTATGTCTAGTAGTAATTTCTTTAGGCTGAAAATCTTAGTCCATATCCTTAATGACAGCTGGAAATAATAGTGCAACAAGGGCTGGGTTAATGCTGCCTTTAATTTTTGGACTAAAAATAAGCAGTTAGGGAAGAATAAAAACCAAACCACAGAATTCATTCCAAGTTACTTCTTTTTTTCTGGTAAGTCAGAACTTAATAATCCATGACAAAAGGGCAATTCCCATACCCAAATGTACTTTCACAGAGTAATTTTCTGTTTTTGAAGATGGTTGTGCTAATGTATCATCAAGTAGAAAAGGCAGATAGTACAGACCAATACTGGCAGCTTTTAAATTGGGGGTTTTTTCAGGTGTTCTGCCACGTGCAGTCCCTGGGATAAGTCTCCTTGCAGATTTGTCATTTAATAAGCCATGCAAATACCAGGGTTTGAGTCTTTGATTTGGAAAGAGGCTAAGAGAGTGGCTGAGAGAGCTGGGGCTGTTAAGCCTGGAGAAGAGGAGACTGAGGGGGAACCTCATTAGTGTCTATAAATATGTTAAGGGCGAGTGTAAGCAGGATGGAGCCAGACTCTTCTCAGTGTCATCCAATGTTAGGACAGGAGACAATGGGAGTGAGTGGAACACAAGAGGTTTAGGGTAAACACAAGGAAACTTTTTCACTGTGAGGGAGACAGAGCATGGAATGGGCTGCCCACGGGGGGGTTGTGGAGTCTCCTTCTCTGGAGGCGGTCAAAACACATCTGAACATGTTCCTGTGTGACCTGGTCTGGGTGACCCTGCTCTGGCAGGGGGGTTGGACTAGATTATCTTTCTACGTCCCTTCCAACCCCTAGCATTCTATGATTCTATGAAAGGCTGTGACAGGCTGTCCTGTCTGTTCAATAGCCTCTCGAGGACATCAGCTGCATCACGTGGAACAGGCAAGTCCAGCACATCCTGGCATCTGCCAGCCCCAGCGGTCGAGCTACTGTGTGGGATCTCAGGAAGAATGAACCCATCATCAAAGTCAGTGACCACAACAACCGGGTGAGCGAGCTCTCCTGCCGTGGCTGGGGACACGTCATAGCACCCCTTCTTCACTGACATAAAATACTGGTGCCTGGCCTGGGTTTGTACAACGTGCTAAATATCTAATGCCTTCTCTTGAAAGGCTGCCTGGTATGCCAAGGGATTGTCAGTATTTTAAACAAAAGTAGGCAGATGCAGATTGAAGCAAGGCACGGCACTCTTGATTTCCTGTTTGGTTTGGAGGAAGCCATTACTGATCTGTTTGGGGCTACCACCGAAGGATTTGTATCCATCTTGTCAGAAATGACCTGGTTTGTGTGCTAGAGAGACGAGGTTGCAGTTGATGTGTTCTAAGTGAGCACATTGAGTTTTGCAGAGTAGATGATGAAACGACTTAGTGCTCAGGCAGAGAGGGCTTCCTCCTTGGCATCACAGGTAGGATGAGCACAAATGCCAAGCCCTTTACAGTGGTTTAACCCCAGCGGGCAACTCAGCACCATACAGCTGTCTGCTCACTCCCCACCCTGCTGGGATGAGGAGAGAATCAGAGGAGTAAAAGCAGGGAAACTTGTGAGTTGAGATACAGACAGTTTAGTAAGTAAAGCAAGCAAAGCAGAACAAGGAATTCATTCACTTCCCATCAGCAGGCAGGTGTTTGGCCATCTCCAGGAAAGCTGGGCTCCCTCACGTCCAACGAGAACTTGAAGACAACTCTTGAGTGCCCCCCTTCCTTCTTCCCCAAGCTTTACATGCTGAGCATGATGCCACATGGCAGGGAAAATCCCTTTTTGTCAGATGGCCTGGCTGTGTCCCCTCCCAGCTTCCTCTGCACGTGAGCTGGTGTGAGGAGCAGAAAAGGCTCTGGGTGAGCCCTGCTCAGCAGTAACCAAATCAGCCCTGAATTATCAACATGTTTCCAGCACAAATCCAAAACATGGCCCTGTACCAGCTGCTCTGAGGACAATCAACTCTCCCAGGACACTGATTGATGGAGCTGAGACCTGTGATTCTGCTCATCTGGTCAGGGAAATGGGAGCAGCCTGCAGCTGAGCTCAGGGCAGGGTCTGGTGGGGTGCTGCCATCAAGCTGGTTACAGGGGATGCTGCTTTGGTAGTTAAAAACCACTGTGCCTGCTCCTTGGGCAATGTAAATAGGAAAAAGAGCCTGTTGAACTTCTGCAGAGTGACATATTTGTGCAATTCTGTGTATTTTTAAATGGAGTGTTACTGTAATGGACAAGCAAGAGTTCAAAACAAAGCTTGCAGTGGGTGCTTCTGAAGGAGCTGGTTGGTCACTGCATTCTGGTAGACTGTAGCTGAATGTTCCGTGTGTTTGTTGCCTGACATGACAGGAGGCTGTCTTCATCATGTCATTGTAGTCTAGTGATGGTGTTCACCTGACAATAACTCTGCCTAATGATGCCGTTTATTAAAATACCAATGTAAATATTAGAGGAAAACTCTTGTCCAGAGGGCGTTACAGTTCTCTTACATTAAACCATAGGACTGTGAACAAGACAGCACAAAGTCCTCTCTTTGAGAGGACCTTTGGAACCTTAACAGCAAGTTTCCTTGCTCGTGGAAATGAGGAGAGTCTCTCAGCCTAAATGCAGTGAGAAATCATGCTCAGAAATAGGGCTGCAGATTCCCTCAAGTGTTTTGCCACGTGTGGAGACCTATTTGGGATAGTTGTCATTTGTCCTTTACTGCTGCTGAGTTCTTTTCTGCTGTGCTGCAATGTTGTCCCTTAGATGCACTGCTCAGGCCTGGCGTGGCACCCTGATGTGGCTACCCAGATGGTTTTGGCCTCGGAGGATGACAGGTTGCCTGTGATTCAGATGTGGGACCTAAGATTTGCCTCCTCACCTCTTCGTGTTCTAGAAAGCCATTCAAGGTATGGGTCTCGGGTAGCCTGCTGCTCCATGGTGTTTGCACTGCTGGTGACTGCCTGCCAGTCTGTACATCTCGCTTCCCTGGGAAGGCTCATGTAGTTGGAGGTGGTGATTCCATCAGCAGGTAGCATTAGATGCTCGCCTGCTGACTAGCCAACCCTGTGTCCTGAAAGGTTTGCCTTTTGGGGCCTGCTGGTTTGAAGGAAATAAGCCCCAAAACAAACAAACCAACCCACCATCCATCTGAAACACTGAAACTGCTTCTTTGCTTTCCAAGAAGAGAGAGCTGAAGCACACAGAGTTATTAGTCATTAATTTTGCCTGAATAATGGACTGAAGGTGCACCTCACGTGTAGACATGCACAGTCTCTGCCCTGTAGTCCCCTAAATGCCTTAAATTTGTGTGCAAGGAAAGCTTTTTGTTAGCTTGAATTGTTAGTGAAACCTTCCTTATTGCCTAGAAGCACTGTTTGACACAAGGAGAGGGGACAACAAGAAGTCTGTGGTGCAGCTTCTACCAAAATTGCTGCCAGGGGTTCTGCTGACTTGAATCCTGATAATGAAAGGGTGGCCAAGTTGACAGTCACTGACCTTAGGCACAGGGTTGCACACTGTGTCAATGATGGTGCAGGTGAACAAGCCATCTGGTTACAGTGCCCTCTGGGTTCTCCCACATCACTGTTGCACTTCATTTTCAGGCCTAATGGCTGCACCTCTGCCTCTTCAAGTGGAAAACATAAAGCATCTATTTCACTAAATGAAGTGCTGATAACATTGAAAGCCTCCTCCTTCTGTCAGAGAAAGGAGTGGGGAGGGCATTTTGAGGTGGAATGCTCAGCTAATGTAGAAACTTGCCTCATAAAAATGCTTGATTTGTCACCATTTTGCATTGACATTTGTCAGTCTGTGATTTTATTCTATTTTTTTTCCTCCACACAGGGGTATATTGGCCATTGCTTGGAGTATGGTGGATTCGGAGCTGCTCCTTAGCTGTGGGAAGGATGCTAAAATTCTCTGCTCTAACCCTAACACGGGCGAGGTATTGCACACACACCACTTAAAAAGAAAAAGGGTTCTTTTCTGCAGTGGTACAGTGGGGTGTGAGGAGCAGGTGTTGGTGTGCTTGCATTCCTAGGAGTGATGCTTCTCCCTATCCTGTGCACTCATGTTTGGGGCCTTCTGAGCCTGTTCTGGTGGTGCAGGATTCCTTCCTAGTATTGCCAGAAGTAGGTGTTTGTCTTTACTGCTTCTCTCCTGCTAAGTAGTGAAGTCCCTGCTCATCATAAGGGGTAGAAATGACCCTACTTACATGAAGTATTTGTTTCCTGCTCTTTTGGTTAGGGCCCAGTGTGGCTGGATTACTGTTGGAATTGCCTTTTTCCTTCTGTAAGAACTTTTACCCAGACCAGAGGGATTTTGTAGTGGCAGATCAGTGAGATCCACTTGAATGTGCTCCCACCCCACTTTTTTCTAGCCTGGGAATACCTTTCAAAGGGGATGCAGGTCCTTTCTTCAGAGAACTTGACACTCTGCCCCTAGACCTGGAGAAGGGCTTCAGGCAGCACACTGGAGGGTTCCTTGCCTGCACTGGGTGCTGATACTGGAGGACAGAGAGAGAAGTGTGCCTAAAATTCAAACACTGACCCCAAAGGGCAGAAGCTGTGTGGTGGTAAATGAGCTGCCTGAGCTGGATCCTGTGCTGTTGGAAGGCTTTCCATCTGGATGAGTCATGCTGCATGTTTTTATGAAAAATAAAAAGCAGTTTCCCGGGAGAGAGTGAAGCAGTTAGCATTTTAGAGTTTCTCCTAATTTAGGGTTAGATGTCTGCTGCAGTGGCGGGCATGTCTTCTCCAGGGCAGGAGAGGCTTTCTTCCCAGAGAGCAGGTTAACTTTTCCAATTTTCCTCTGAAAACAGGTTTAGTTTGGAGCCCAGAGCTGTCTCCCCACAGGTTTAGTTTGGAGCCCAGAACTCTCTGCCCACGGAGGCAGCGGGGAGCCCAGAGCTGTCTGCACGTAGGGTGTAGAGATCCTCAGGTCAGCTGTGAAGGAGCCAGCTGAGTATCAGCAGCAGCTCACAGCTTGCAGTGGGACAGCACAGCCTATACCTCACCCGTGTAATCTGTCCTTTGTAGATTGAACAGAAGCTTTCCCAGGAGGAGAAGGAAATTAAGCAGTGGTGTGTGCTGATCATCTGTTCAGAGACTGTCGGAGGGTGATGGGAGCTGGGAGAGCAGACCAGACTCAGAGCAGGCAGGAGAATTGTTTCTGTTGGCTGGGATGCTCAATAACAGCCCTGCTTTCTTGAACTTGTTTTTGCTGCCCAGGTGCTGTACGAGTTGCCCACAAGCACGCAGTGGTGCTTTGATATACAGTGGTGTCCCAGGAACCCTGCTGTCTTCTCTGCAGCTTCCTTTGATGGGAGGATCAGCATTTACTCCATCATGGGAGGCAGCACGGATGGCTTGAGGCAGAAGCAAGTTGACCAGGTATTGAGAGATGTTCATCTAAGAACGTGGACAGAAAGAGAGGGTGAAATAAGTTGTGGGAAGCCTTCAGTGACAGTCTGCAGCCCTGCTCGCAGGAGTACTAGTCTGGTGCAAAGACATGGTTTCGTTTACTGGAGATATTTCACCTCTCCCCCTCCCCCCTCTTTTGTCATTGAAGCTTTCATCATCTTTTGGGAACCTGGATCCGTTCGGTACGGGACAGCCCCTGCCCCCCCTGCAGCTTCCCCAGCAGACAGCCCCCCAGAGTGTTGTTCTGCCCCTAAAGAAACCACCCAAATGGATCCGGAGACCCGTGGGAGCGTCGTTCTCGGTAAGCAGGAGGCAAGGCTGGGCACGCTTGGCTGGGAAGGGAGGGCAGTAGGGGTGCCACCCGCAAAAAAAAGCCAAACCCAAACAAAACTCCTACCAAATAAAAAAAAATTAGAGAGGGGAGAGATCTTCCCTTGTCTGTCATCATGGTGGGAGACACACACAGCAGCTTCCAGACTGAGTGCTTGGGGACAGCAAGCATGACAGCAGTGCTTGAGAAAAAGGAATGAGGAGGTGATGTGTGGCCAACAGGCACTTTTTCCTTTTGGTTTTGGGATTGCTGCTTTGTTTTTAAGGACTTTTCTTTATGGAAAGAAGTAAACAAATATATATTGGGAGGGGGACCAACCTGGGAGAGTATCTGAGACTTGGGTGATCTCAGACTTGCAGTCTGAACCTATTACCCAAGTCAGAGTTGTGGAGAACACTCAGGTTAGCTCTGACCAAGGGAGCAGGAGTTTATGCAGCAGCACACAGCTAGGCTCCTCCATGGCTGCCTGGGTTGCAGAGGAGCCAGGTGAGGAGGTGGCAAGACCCTGCGTTTAGTGAGTGCAGTCACCTGTTCTTTGCCTCTCCCTTGGGCTCATTTTGTAGAAGTCCCAGGCCATTTCTTGGGGACCTCAAAGATTTTAGCTCGTCCACTTGAAATGTTCAACTTTGCTCAAATAATGCTCAGTTTTCAGCATCTTGTGTCTGCTTTTTCACGATCTGATGCACAAATGAATTGCAGTTTTCTCCCATCAAAGAGAAGTGATGTTGCCAGCCACTGACTAATGTGGTATTTCATGATGGTGCTCATACCCTTCTTTGTCTTGATTTTTCCAGGTCTGTCTTTTTCTTGGCTGGGGTTCTTGGTTTTTGTTTTTAATGCTGGCTTTGTCATTTCATTGGACTGGCCTATATATCTTTGAGCTATAGAATGAAATAATAGTACAAGCACCTTTTAATTTTTCTTCTGTTGATTTTTACTACTTTTCCAAACAGTGACACAACTGCCCGTGTCTTGGTAGGCTTTTCACTGCTAGAGCAGGGCAGACATCACGCTGGAGCATTTCTTTAATGATGCTTAGGTTTCTTTGGTAATTGCATTGCAATATTATGAAACACTTCCTTTATACTGGGCACTGTACAGACCCACAGCTCTAGTTCTTGTTTTCTAGTTGGTCTTTTCCTTATGAAAAAGCAGCCAGAGGAGTAGCTGTGCTCATAAATCCTATAAAATGTGCACCCACTTATCCAGCAGGCTCCTTAAATGCATAGAAATGTGGGGTGAGGAGAAATAATCTGTGAGTTGGTGTCAGCAACATTTGTTTGTTGGGTGATAAGCATATATGCACTATATAAAATCACGTGCATACTTATATATCTCCACTCCAGTTACACTTGTATTTTTACATGCTGCCTGTGTGCCTCACTTCCAGTTTGGAGGCAAGCTGGTTACGTTTGAAAATGCCAAGTGTCAGCAGCAGCAGCCAGGCATCGAGCAGCAGCAGCGTCAGCACGTCTATGTGAGCCAGGTTGTTACAGAGAAGGAGTTCCTGGCCCGCTCAAACCAGCTGCAGGAGGCTGTGCAGTCTGAAGGCTTTGTCAGCTACTGCCAGAAGAAAATCGACACGGCCCAGACTGACTTTGAGAAAAACGTGTGGGCCTTCTTGAAGGTAGAATCATAGACTCACAGAATGGTGGGGGTTGGAAGGGACCTCTGGAGATCATTGAGTTCAACCCCCCTGCCAGAGCAGGGCCACCCAGGGCAGCCCATACAGGAACAGATCCAGGCGGGGTTGGAAAGTCTCCAGAGAAGGAGACTCCACAACCTCTCTGGGCAGCCTCTTCCAGGCTCTGTCATGCTCACAGTCAAGAATTTCCTCCTCATGTTGAAGTGGAACCTTCTATGCTCCAGTTTATCCCCATTGTTCCTTGTCCTATTGCTGGGCACTGTATAAAAGAGCCTGGCCCCTTCCATTTGACACCCACCCTGCAGATATTTATAGACAATAAGATCCCCACTCAGGCTTCTCTTCTCCAGACTAAACAGTCCCACTTCCCTCAGCCTTTCTTCCTAGGATAGATGCTTAAGTCCCTTCATCATCCTCATAGCCTCTGTTGGACTCGGGTGACAGGGTAACAGTAGTTTAGGAATTCCCCACTGACCTGGAAAGCCAGTGGGGATGTTTTAGCAGAAGAGGTGCTGGGAGGCAATGCTGTAGGCTGGGGGTGTAATGCTGGTTAGACCTGTCATTGGAGGTGGCCCAGCAGAAGAGGGAGGGCCCTCAGGGCTTGGGATGCTTGTGGGAAATTGTGGCAGAAGACAAGGCTTGGGGTGAAGGTATCCTGTGTTTTGTGACACCCCCCATTTGTACATCTTTGTATGGGGCACTAGGGGGAAGGAGGAAGCTTTGGGATAGCTTTAGATGTGCTTTACAGTGCTCACTGTGAATGTTCAGAGGTTTCCAAGTGAAGCGGAGAAGCAGATTGTTCAGCTACAACCACCAGGTAGAAGCCCTGCTTCTCTCGTCAGGTGCCCAACTCACTGAAGACCTTTTCAGTTTTTATTACACTGTCAAGTACAGAGCCAGGGGAGTGGAAAATGAAAAATTGTGAATTGCAATATATTCTTTAACTTCTCTTTTCCTTTGAAGGTGAACTTTGAAGAAGATTCGCGTGTTAAATACCTTGAGCTCTTGGGATACAGGATAGATGATCTGAAGAAGAAGGTAAGTATGCCTGGAAGCTGCACTTGCCTTGTTTTAGTGATGGATCTACCCACAGAGCACAGCCTAAAATGTTCATGTTGCCATATATGAAGTACTTGTTTACTTGTGGGACTGGACGAGCAATTGCCAGCATCCACAGAGCTGTTCAATACAATACAATAAATACTTTTATACAGTGTTATTTTCAGCATGTCTCCAAGCAGGTAGCATCTGTCAGTCCTGCAGCTCTAACTGCCATGGTGCCAAAGCCTCTGACTTGAAAAGAGATGCTGTTGAAGGAATTCCTTTGTTCCAAAGGACTCTAGAGCGCTTTCTCTGCTCTTTGTCTAGATAAAAAACTCCCGAATAAGTTCAGAATCCTTACAGCAAGCAGTTAGCTTTGCTGGCTGTTCTCACAACAGGGATGTTCAGTGAAAATTTCCAAGCCAGCAGCAGACTTCAGAGGTGTGTCTGCATCTGGCTAGCCAGTGTTCACCTGAAATTCTCACCCATCAGCAGCTTTCATATTTGTTAGTTCAAGCTCTTCATGTAACTTATGTGACATCCTTCTACTGTAGCATCATGGAATCTGATCTGGTTTTAGGCTTTCTGGCTGAGGAACATGTAAGTGAGCTTGGTGATGAAAACATAAATAGGCTTTCTTTTGTATAGGACACATCTTTCTTTTTTTTCTCTTTTTTTTTTTTTTTAAACAAAGAAAAAGATCAAACCAGGTTACATTGGGGAAGGCAAAATTTGGATTACCAGGAAGCAACCTGTGTATAAGTATAGAGCTTTTGCATACAAGTAGAGAGCTTTCTTTCCAAGTCTAAGTGTTCCAGGGGGATATCTGCTGTCCCTTTTGGCTCTTTGCTGCTTTCAGTGTCATACCCAGGAACCTGTGTACTACTTCAGTTCAGATTCAGTGGAATTAAATGTTTGACTCGTTTTCATTGTATCAGGCTGATTTTTGGGGTTTTTTTTCCAAATCCTGGCTCCATGTTTGTTGTCATTGTTAAAAATTAAATGGCCGCCAGAGTAAACTTACTTTTTACCTTAAAGACCATTAGTTCCATCCCCCCCTGCCATAGGCAGGGACACCTCCCACTAGAGCAGGTTGCTCACAGCTCCATCCAGCCTGGGCTGAAACACTTCCAAGGATGGGGCTTCCACCACGTCTCTGAGCAACCTGTTCCAGTGTCTCACCACCCTCATGGGGAAGAAATTCTTCCTCATGTCTAACCTGAATCGACCTATCTCTAGTTTTAATCCATTCCCCCAGTCCTTTCACTGCCCCACAGCCTAAAAAGTCCCTCCCCCAGCTTTCTTGTAGCCCCCTTCAGATATTGGAAGGCCACAAGAAGGCCTCCCTGGAGCCTTCTCTTCTCCAGCCTGAACAACCCCAACTCTCTCAGTCTGTCCCCATAGGAGAGGTGCTCCATCCCTCTGAGCATCCTCGTGGCCCTTCTCTGGGCACGTTCCAGCACATCCATATCTTTCCTGTAGTCTTAAAATCCTGTAATCCTAAATCTTGGTTGTTTCCTAGATTACATCCACTCTGAATAAAGAGGGTCTTGCAGATGGTGACTTGGGAGAGGTAAGCAAACGTGTACAACACTTTACTTTTATAATGCTGTGGTGATGTGCAAAGTAAGAATGATTTTGCTTGGTAGCTGTCCCAAAGTCAGTCACAAATAACTCAACGTATGCCAAGTTCTTACATTCGGTAGAAAGAAGGTACTTAAGGAAAAAAACCCAACCACTTCCCCCCCATCCCCCCCACTCAAATGCCTCACACCCTTCCCAACAGAAAGTCTGTGGCAGGTTTTAGTTCCCAGGCTGGGTGATGTCCCTCCACCTTTCCCTTTCGCTGCCCCTGTGACATGTGGTGCCTGCCAGGCAGGACAGAGCCTGACAGCTGCTTTGGGAGAGCCCCACCTTCCCTGGGCTTTGAGCAGCAGCAGCAGGGCTGGGAGGTGGTCCTGTAGCACTTCCCTGTTACAGCATTGCCTGCTGTGACTGCCAGGGCCTCAGTCTGCAAGGAGGGGCTGCCTTGCTTCTGTGCTCAGGATATTTCAGATGTCACCCGTAGTTGCCCGATGGGGAACTGAAAGGAAATGGAAGGCCCATGCCATGCTGGGTGTGTTGTGTTGCCAGTACCTTTCTGGGGTGTCTGCTTCTGGCTGTTGCTGGTAGGAAGGTGGCTGTAACCTGCAGTGCAATGTGATTCTTCCTATTCTCTTTTTGCTGGCTTTTTTTTTTTTTTTTTTATGGCATCTTCTCTCTGCTGAAGGCTCCTGCAGAATCTGATGAATCTGTGCTGAACAAGGAGGACAAAGGCCAGGCTGCAGAGGAGCAGCTCTTGGGAGAGGTATCTAACTACCACTAACCTTGTTGACCTCCTGTGTACTTACTGTCTGTTAAAAGTATTGGACTTGGTTGGCTTTTCCTAGTGCTGAGGCTATGTGGAAATACAGAAAGTTAGAACGAGGAAAATGTGGGCTCTTGTGAGGTTGCTTGAGATTTGGTTTTTTTCCTCATCCTCAGACATCATGTGAATAGATTTTGGTACCAATGGAGAGCAGTCTTGTTCAGTAATAGTCCCACTGGCATCTGGCTCGAGGGCTCTCTTCTGCTGTAATCCTCACACTGACACTTCCCTAACATGTACTGACCGAGCTACTGTCACACCTCTAATGCTTCCTGCCCCCCCTTCTCCTTGCGCCCCCCTCCCTAGTGGCAGCCCCAAGTGTCTGACTGTGAGGATTTTGCTGTGTGTGACCAGGAGGGCATTAGATGCTTCTTAACAAACATCTCCTCCAGCACAGAATTCACAGCCAAATATGCCCCCGGGTGGTAAATATTTGTGCACTTGGCCTGAAGGGACTGACAGTGCATCAGGGAGCCCTGCCACGTGCAGAAAGGAACTGGGTTATGAACGGGATAGGTGACATTATTCCTGTGATGGTCACACCACCTCTGAACTGCTGCCCAACTTCCCTCACGCTTACCTGTCAGCACAGGAATTTTCCAAATGCTGTCTACATTCACGAGCCAAACATAAAGCCTGTTCCAGATTTACCTCCCCATCCCAAATGTCTGTCCTTGACTGACTGTCTACTTGCTCTTCCTCCTCTGAAGCAGAGTTTTCACTGATCAGCATCTAAGCAGGGTGTCCTCAGCAGGCCCCTGAAACCCCCTGCATGTCCTAGTGCCCAGGCTTGTAGCAGAGGTGCAACTTGTGGAATAGTTTCTGCACTCTTCTCGGGCTGTGCTGTCAAAATTGGTGGTGGAGAGACAATTCTCTTTTGGTATTAGTATTTTTTTAATTCAAATCTGTGTTGTGGACCTTGCTGGCCTTGTGTTTTAAGTCAAGCATGGGGGATATGGTGAGTGCAGAGCATTTTGAGGAGGAGCTGGGAGTCCAAGAGGAGCAAACCAAAAGCTAGGCTAGCATGGTGCAGGCTGGTCTTGGTAGGGGTTGAAGCTGAAAGAGGAGGGAAGGGAGAAGCTTTCTGCTCAGGTGGTTGTGGGTGGTGGTTTGCTCTGAGGAAGCTGTCTGTACATGGGCATGGTCACACATGGGCAACCAAGGATCCAGCTGTCTGTCTGCTGGTGTTTGTCATCTCTAGGTGTGAACACTTGTCCTTGTGTAAGCACCACCTTCCCTGGTGCTTAGAAATCTGGGGCTTCCAGAGCTTTCTTCTTCCAGTGCTTTTGTCTTTTTTTCCTTGGCATCCATTTTTAAAGCCGGTCCCCTCTGATGTCTCGGGACAGTTCTCCCGGTGTGTTCATGTGCACTGGAGGTCCTTGGATAAGCCAGGGCTTTTCTCGGTGTGCTGAGGAGGTGACTTTGTGCAGGCACCAGGGGAAGTTCATTACCCTGTGCTGAAACAGTGTCCTACCAAATGCTAGGGATGCTCTGCCTTTGGAAGCTGATGATTCTTTGGTGACTGGCAGTCTGAAGGTCTGTCTTGAACTCAGTGCAAAAGCTCTATATTCTTAAATGTGTTTATGTTCCAGATGTTTATATAATATCAAAAAATTATGCTTTTCTTTTCTCTTAGAGGGTCAAGGACCACAAACAAGAAATGGAAGATTTGGGATCTGTAAAGAAGACGTTTAACATCTCCATTAGTGGAGGTAACAAAAAAAAAAAAACACCACAAAACCAAGCAAACCTTGATATTGATCTCATTGTTTGCAATGATGTTTGTAATTGCTGGTGTTGATACTGGTGTCCCAGTAAGGAGGCCATTTCTGCCCAGGTTGTGAAGGATTATCACGAGTTGACTCTGAACTCCCATTTCACAGCAGACTCAAGGCACTTAGAAGTAGAGGTTCTTTAGAGGGGGGAAAAGATGTACAGAGCTCTTAAAGAATTTACAGAATCACTCAGGTTGGACAAGCCCCTTGGGATCATCGTGTCCAACCATTAGCCCTACTCTACAAGCTCACCACTAGACCATGTCCCCCAACACCACATCCAAGTGATGTTTAAACACATCCAAGGATGGGGACTCAAGCCCCTCCCTGGGCAGCCCATTCCAGTATTTCACTACCCTTTCTGTGAAGAATTTTTTTCCTAGTGTCCAGTCTAAACCTACCTTGTTTCAGCTTGAGGCCATTCCCTCTGGTTCTGTCACTAATTACCTGAGAGAAGAGACCAGCACCAGCCTCTCTACAGTGTCCTTTCAGGGACTTGTAGAGAGTGATGAGGTCTCCCCGCAGCCTCTTCTTCCTCAAACTAAACAGACCCAGCTCCTTCAAACGGTCATCTCTTCCCTCCCCCCCTCTCCCTCCCCCCCTCTCCCCCCCCCTCTGTGTCTCCCCACCTACTGTGGTTTGTTTGAGACTGGAGATGAGCTCCAGCATCCCTGCGCCTGCCTGGAGCAGGCTGGTTGGCAGCCAGCTGGGCAGAACCACCCACTGTTGAGTGTTTCTGTGACTTTTGGGCCATCGCTTGACAATTGCTCTCCTCTTTTGTTGCAGATGTGGATGGTTTGATTACCCAGGCATTGCTGACTGGGAACTTTGAGAGTGCAGTGGATCTCTGCTTGCATGACAACCGCATGGCCGATGCCATTATCTTGGCCATCGCGGGCGGGCAGAACCTGCTTTCCAGTACACAGGAGAAGTACTTTGCCAAGGTTCAGAGCAAAATGACCAGGGTATGTGGTTTTCAGCCTGCAGGTAGGCCTTTTCTCACTCTTGTTTTTCACCTGAAAAGTCTGGCCTAATTAAAGGAAGGAAAATCTAGTAGTGTATGGGAAACTTCTTCACTGTAGTTCGTCCTTTGGGAAAAGGTATTTTTATGGAGAGCTGACCAGTTATCTGTGCCTGTGCTAATAAGGGAGTGTTGGCCTCCTAGTGAGCACCTTGCCATGGTTATCCAGGCATGGTTTGTTTTTTTCTTTTCTGGTCCCAGGCTGCACACTTAGCTCCTGTTCAGCTGTTTCTGAGCTTCAGTTCTTTGCATGACAAGGGCTTTGTTCACTCAACAGAAGCACAGCTGCCCAGCCTGTCTGCTGTCTGAAGCAGAATAACCAGAGGCAGAGCTTGAGATGGAAGAAGAGAATTCTGAGGGCCTGTAGAGAGGCAGCCCGTGTGATGGGTGCAGGCTGTGGGGACTGCAGCCAGCTCAGGTTGATGCTGCTGCTTCTTTCTTTGAGCATCCTTTTCAGCTGCCCCTCACTGGCCAGCCTGAGGCCAAGAGCTTGAAGCCAAATGAAACTATTTGGCCAACAAAATTCGTGTCTCTTGCTGGGCATTGTGTAGGGGATTTATAGCTAGATGATAGAGATGTTATCTTTGTGTGCCAAACCAGTGCTGAAAACCATTGCAGCAGCCCAGCTTATGGAGTTTTGTGCTGCCTTTTCTTGCACATTTTAAAGCAAGAATATTTGGCCTGTGTTATCTCAGCTTGGTTTGTGATTTTCACTGAACTTTTGAAGTAAAACGTACTCTTGTGCAGTATCTGCTGTGGCTCTGGGTACAGTGGAGATGAGGACACTTGAACAGATACCAGTTACACTTTATCCTAAAAACAAAACCCAAGAGAAACTCTGCCAAGATCTTCACTATGCTCTCTCTCCTTCTGGTCTAGCTCATCACTGCAGTGGTAACGAAGAACTGGAAAGAGATTGTGCAGTCTTGTGATCTGCAGAACTGGAGAGAGGCTTTAGCTGCTGTGCTCACTTATGCCAGACCAGATGAGTTTGCAGCCCTTTGCGGTAAGGATGCTGGGCAGACTGCTTTTCAATCATTCCACTTGCAGCAAAACTACACTTGGCCATGGTTGTTTTCCTTCCAGGGATCTATTGTACTGCCTTGCTAGTTGCTTTGATGGATAGTTGTCACGGTTTAGGGTCAGGGCAGCCCCTTAAACCTATAACAGACGCTCTCTGTTAACCCCCCTCCCTCCCCAGAGGGGAAGAGAAAGGGAATAAGGGAGAGAGACTTAGTGATTAGAAAAGGAAACTAGAACAGCTTTAATGAAAATGAAATTAATAATTAGAATAATGGAATATATACAAATATATACAAAACCAGTATTGAACCCAACCCCCCCCTGCTGGTAATTACATCACCGCCGCCACTGATGTTGTGCAGGCACCGGGGGAGTCCCAGCCTGGGCCCCGCAGCAGACGGGAGCTGTGTTCAGGAGCTGGATTCTGGTACCGGGTTCAGGAGCTGGATTCTGGTACCGGGTTCAGGAAGATCGGATCGAAGGCAGAATGGACAGAGTCCTCCTTGGGTGCTCCGAGGAAGGAACCAAAAGAGGACCTGAGCCAAGCCAAGCAAAAGCTGGCAAAGCAGTCCAGGAGGGGAGAGAAGAGCCCAGAGACCCTTCGGGTCCCTCAGCTCTAGACCAAATATGGCGTATATGGGATGGAATACCTCACTGGTCAGTTTAGAGTCACCCGTCCTGTCTGCTCCTCCCTGCAGGTGCAGCCTTTCACCCTCTGCACCCCCCAGTGTGGTACACAGGACCCAGCAGTGGCCTTGGTCTGCATACCAATTCTTGGTAGTAACTCTAAACATGAGGTGTTATCACTGCTAGAAGCAGACACTGTCTGTGAAAACAGGCTGCTAACTTCAGAAAGTGCAGTTAGTTAGAAGAACTGAGCTGAAAAGTAAAATCACTGAACAGAATTAGTTCTGTTTTCACTCAAACCAGGACAATAATACAGTTCTTTGATCCTGTTGCAGAGGAGGAGAGGAACCCCTGGTCTGATATGTTCCCAATATGTTCCCTGATTTTTCTGGGCACCCTTGTGAACATCTGTCCTGGCATTGCTGGTGTAGTGACAGCTGCTGGTCTCTTAGTGCTTCCAGATGTTGATGTGATGGGTGTGTCAGCCAAGGACCAGTCTCTAGAGTGTTTGCGCATGGTGAAAATGTTTCAGGGGAGTGCTTTGCTCTTTCCCAGAAGCCACTTTGACTTTTGGAGGGCGTCCCCTCTCGCAGGCGGCTTACACGCCTGCCCTTGCGGGTGCTGCATGGCAGGCAGCTGCTGGCCTGAACCCCTGGGGAGGTTTCAGCACCCCTCTGCCCCTCGGGTGCCAGCCACGGTGCCTGGGGAGCTGTGCAGCCCAGAGCTTTGGTGCTCACCTTGGCCTGAAAATCAGGGGCTGCGATAAGTGGGTGGCAGAGGGAAGAACCAAAGCCTGGCCTCTTGCCCTTTGTTGTATTGGCAGACAGATTGTCCCCTCTGGTGGCTCACGAGTTTGCAGGCATTTGACAAGTCCTGGCTGCCGTGATGGCAACTGCTTCTGTACGCCCATGAGATGATCTGTGTTGGATACCAGAATGTGTCCTCACCAACGAAGCCCAGAGGTGATATCCCTTCTCACATTGCTGAGCAGAGACATAACAGGAGTTGTGGGCTTCCCCCGCCTCAGCAGGGATGGAGGAATCACTGAAATGTTTCACCAGCATCTTCCTTCTTCACATTTTCCCCTAGATCTGCTGGGTGACAGGCTGGAGAGCGAGGGGGACAGCCTTCTGCAGGCACAGGCTTGTCTCTGTTACATTTGTGCTGGCAATGTGGAAAAACTTGTTGCTTGTTGGACCAAAGCACAGGATGGAAACAGCCCCTTGTCCCTTCAGGTTGGTAGTTATCTTGAAGATGCTGTAAGTAACGTGCTGCAGTCATTTGGTACTTAAATGATCAGCTTTGATGCTGAGAGCTTCATGTATCTCAGGGTGCAAGAGCTTTGTGAGAGCTTTGTCTTGGGAGTCGAACATGCAGGGCTTGGTTTTCAGCAGTGAAATATATTACATAAAACAAATATCTTGGGGGGGGGGGGAGGGAGGATAGGATTGATGACAGTGAGATGAAGCAATTACAGAATAATCTTAATTTCTTCCATCTGCTCAAAGGCTTTGAGGCACCGCTTTTTGGAAAGTCCTTCATGTTACCTATCAGTGCTGCGAGTCGAGTAAGAAAAACATGAGAAAACTGCACAGAAAATGTTCCTAGGAGGAAACCCAACCAAGACCTGCTCTGATATTTGGGGATGTGCAAGGAAGGCAAGATACAGAGTAGCTGGAAAGCTGTCTTTGCAGTAGCAACCAGAAAGCCACAGATGGCTCTCCCCAGGGGAGTTGTTAGATCCTTTAGATCGTTAAAAACTGACTCACTGAAATGCTGCAGATGTGTACAACATCCCAGCGTTAATAATGGTGACAGGCGTGGTGTTCTCTGTTCTCCTGGCTCTCGCCAGCTATTTTTATGAAAGCATGCTCTCAGTGGATGTGCTTAATGCTGCTAGGGCCCTGAAATCCTGTTTAATAAAAGCAATTCTTCTGGCTTGGAACTCCACCTGATGCCCTGCTGGCTTTGCTGTTGGAGGCCACTCAGTGCACAGTTGCCAGTTGCTATCCTGTTCTCCCACGTGCTGGGAAGGTGGTGCCGGTGGTGCCTGTGGT
This sequence comes from Todiramphus chloris collaris, assembly GCA_025345505.1. Lineage (NCBI taxonomy): Eukaryota > Metazoa > Chordata > Aves > Coraciiformes > Alcedinidae > Todiramphus > Todiramphus chloris. The sequence goes on along the minus strand of JANVCC010000167.1, from coordinate 128,340 downwards.
GCAGCTCTGTCTGGGAAACCTGCACTGGGCTTGGGCTTCCCACCAGCTGAGACAGGTTCCTCCCCTGAGGAACAGCCCTCCACAACAGTTGTTGGACAGGACCTACTTCACCCCGTTGTTCTCATTTGTGGGTTTTATTTATTTGTTTGATTTTTTTTTTTTGTTCCTGATCTTCCAGGATTTAATAGAGAAAGTCGTAATCCTGCGCAAGGCTGTGCAGCTCACCCAGGCTGTGGACTCCAATGCTGTGGGGGCCCTCTTGGCTGAGAAGATGAGCCAGTATGCCAACCTCCTGGCTGCCCAGGGCAGCATTGCTGCAGCTTTGACCTTCCTTCCTGCAAACACCAACCAGGTACAGGACCTTCAGGCTTTTCACTCCCTCTCCCTGTGTGAGCAGGTGCCCTTCAAGCGAGGGTCTCTGGATGGTGCAGTTAGCCAGCAGGACTGCTATTTGAAGTGCCCCTCAGGATGTTACAGCCAGGCTGCTTGGCCTTGCTGAGCTGGCAGAAGTACCTGGCAGTGTTTTCCCTCCAGTTCCTGCCCTTGGCCTTGCAGCCAGGGGCTGCCAAAGCTGCAGCTGGTTCTCCTGCAAGCCAGGCACAGTGAACCTTGCACCTTGACACTGGGTTGTTTTCTTTTGATTCCTTATCTTCCTGGTGCTCATCAACAGGCTGTCTGGGAGACGATGCGGCCCAGGGTAAGGCAGTTCCAGTGGTCCCATGGCTCATGCAGAAGAGACTTGTTCCAATCAAACCAAATGGAGCAGGCTTCTGAGAGAGAACTTCCCGGCGTGTGGCCGGTGTGATGTGCTGGGTGACAGGCAGTGCAGTTAACCTCCCTTCCCTTTCCTTTTCTGATTGCAGCCAAACATTGTGCTGTTACGGGACAGGCTTTGCAGAGCCCAGGAGGAGCTCCCAGCAGGACAGGAGGCCCTCAAGGCACCCTACGAGAGACAGCCCATGGCCAAAGGCCGAGCTGGCCCGGTGGCTGGACAGATGCAAGGGCCCCAGGCTCCAGCCCAGCAGTATTACCAACAGGTAAATGTTTTTTGGCAGCTAAGGAAGAATGTGGGGTTTGAGTTTTGGAGAGTGATGACAGACAGAGGAATTTTTTGTCTTTTGTCTTGACCTGAGCTGGGGCTGTATGACTGAGAACCTGGCTCTGGAAGTCAGTGGTGCTGCTTTTCAATCACTACAGTTGTGCCCTTTTACTACTCACCTATAAACAGCTGTTCAACACCTTGTCAAGCAGCCTGCTTCTGAAGATTAGGTGTTTCTCACCCCTTGCTTGAAAACGTGCTTCAGTGCCAAGAATGACCGTGGGGCAGAGAGCTGGAGGATTTTTCTGTGCTTGCTTTCATAGTCCGTGATGTTGTCCCATCCCCACAGGCCATGGGGCTTGCTCATACTGCTCCCCTGGTCCTTGTGGGCCTGATTATTTCTGCCCCCAACTCTGCAACTTGGCTGCAGAAGTTTCTGAGCAGGGGCAATAACAAACCTGAGGGCCTGTTTTGGTTTCTGTGCGTACAGCCTGCTAGGGAAACCCTTTCCCAGTTGGGCAGAAGGGGTTATAGGCAGCATGGGCAGGGGGTGAGTGTGAAGAAAGGCCTGGTTAGTATGGGACCAGTAAGGGAGCTGTCTCCAGTCTGAGGCTGGCACTGTATCAGAAGAGTGGCTGTCCCTGGAGCTGGGTGCAGCGGGCAGCCCTGGCTTTGGGTGTGCTTAAAGAGCAGCCCCAGGTCCCTCATTAGTCATAGAACAGTTCTGGCTGGAAGAGCCCTTCAAGATCAAGTCCAATCTTATTCCCAGCTCTATCAACACCCACCTCAGCACCCCGCTGGGGCTCGCCTGACCTTGCTCCACACAGGCTCTGGGCTGGGCTCTTCTGCCAGCAGAGCTGGGGTTGTGCTGCAGGTGTTCTCCTTATGCACAGGAGACTGGCACAAGCAGACATGTCTGTCAGTGGTGTCCTTCAAGTACAGTTTGACAGAAAAATGGGAGCAGGAAAGAAGAAACGCTGAAAAGGGGGTGGGGGGCTTTGTGCTCTCCCTTCTGGTCTCAACGCTGCGTGCTTTCGTCTTCTCCCCAGGGTGTTAACAAGGGGGATTTCAGAAGGGACAGTCTTCATACTTTTCACACAAGATTACCTTGCTAACACTGTTGCTGTATGATTTTTTTTTTTTAATGCATCATTGTCAATAATTAACTCAACTTATTGTTTCCTGTCTCTTTGACCTTATTTCTTGTAACTGGTGAATTTCCATGAGAAGTGACGCTGCATATTTCCCAGATGGCTGGGGAAAAGAACAGTTTGCTCTAGGTGGTGTTATGTTAGCAGTGCTTTTCAAGCAGCGTTCCCTCTTTCTCCGCCTGATTCAGGGTTGCCTTAAGCTGTTAGTCAAGTCAACCCTGCTCAAATAAAGGGCTGAGGGTATCACAGCCTCATAAGCACAACTGCAGCTGAGTTACCCTCTCTGTTCTTGGCTTTCCAGGGAGCTCATGCTCAGCAGGAAGGTCTTGAAGGGGTGTCACAAAGATGCCCAGCAGTGGTCCAGGTGGACCAGAAAGGAAAGAAATTTCCTGTTTGAGTCTTAGGATGCTTGTGTTGACTTGAAGAAAGCATGTACACAGCTCTTGTTCAAGCTTGAGGCAACCTTTGTTTAATCGCTGTCCCAAACAGGAATGTGTACTTAAAACTTGGTTCCTTTCAGCAGAGGTTTTTGAGCCCTGATGGGGAAAAAAAAGGCACGAGAGGGTCTGGAAAAGTCTTTGAGGTGACTCCAGTGATGAGTTGTGCAGGCAGGAGCAGTGGCTGCATGGCTGACTGCACCCTTAGCCCAGTGTTGTGCGGGGTGAGACCCCTGGGCTGAAGCCAGCTGAGCCAGCCAGGGCTTTGGGCTGCAGGTTTCCTTCTGCCTGTGCTTGGGTGGGGTGTGGAGCTCCTGGCCCTGGCTGTGCATTCCACTGGTGTGGCACTTGGGCCTCCCAGTCACGGTTAGTGACGCTCGGTGTCACGCAGCATCCTGGGGGCAGCTTCAGCAGTAGGAAGAGATGATGGAAGAGGCAGAGCTGGCTCCCTGGCCCGTCTAACACTGCGCTCTCTCCACAGCCTGTTGTAGCTGCATCTCTGCTGGGCTGCATCCTCACTCTGCCACTCACTTCAGGCACTCTTGTCTCTCCAATGCACTTTTCCTTCTTCCTCTGAGACTTTTATGTCTGTGTTACAAGTGGCAGCATGCTAATCTTTTTCTGCTCGCTTCTGTGCATCTCATTTTGTGAAACCCTTTAGCCTTTATTGTTTTGTTTTCCATGATTGGTATTTCTTTGTTCGATTCAGGTTAGAATTGCCCCTACTGTCACTACCTGGAGTAACAAAACTCCTACTGCCCTTCCCAGCCATCCTTCTGCAGGCTGTCCCTCTGACACACAGGTATAACCTTCATTATTCCTCTCTTGAGCCCCTGCTCCACCCTGATATGTCCCCTGGTACAGTCTGTGTGCTTGTCACAATCTGCTACGGAGAGATGGAAGGAGCAGCTCCCGTGTGTGCTCTGGCTTTGCTCCTCTGCGTCTCCTGTTAACTCTTCGGGGTTTTTTTTGCTCATTTTGGGGGGGGGGTTTTGCCAACACCCAGATGAATGGCTCTGGAAAGCCTTGTGTTGGGAGCTCAGTGTGACCTGAGCAGCCCCTTCCCCCAGCTTTTGTCCCACACTGGAATATTTGAAGTGTGGTGATATTTTCCCTTTCCCTCTTTCCCATGGAAAACAGAGGCTTCAGAGTTAACATTGAAGTTGTTTAGTTGAAAGCTGTGGATGACAGGGTGCCTTGGTCTGCCTGGATATCGGGTGACACTGGCAAGGACTCCTTCCTTGTGCTGGGAAGGTTTGTGCTGTTCTGCTGTCTGAAGTCCCTGCATGTACAGGCTGTGTTTGCAGTGTTACTCTGGGTGCCCTGAGGCACTGGGGGGGTGTTGGAGGTGTTGGTCCCTGTGCTGGTGGCTCTGCCAGGGACTGGTTTCAGGCTTTGAAATGCCAACTGATCATTCTGTTACAGTTCTGTTCCAGCACTGTCTTGCCATTGCTGACCAAATCCCCTCTCCCCCTACCCTTTTTCCTGCAATCTTTGTTTTTTTCACAGGCAGACAACCCACCTCCTCCGGGGTTTATCTGCCCCAGTGTGCCACCACAGCAAGCAGCCTCTCCCAGTTACAGCCTGTACTCCCAAGCAGGGACCCGGGCAACCTACCCACAGAGTGAGTAGCAGCAGCTCCCCTCTCCCTCCCACCCAGGTGGGCTAGCCAGCTGCTGAGGCCACATTTACCTGGGGATAGCTAGTCCCCCTCCTTGGAGTTAGGAGGGTTCAGACCAAGCTGGTCCCACACTTTTTTTTTTTGGGGTGGGCGGGTGGGAATGCTCCCCCAGATTGTCATTTCTCACTGGGGTCCAGCCATCAGGCACCCTCTGCCAGTCACTGCCTGCTGCTGAGAACGTGTCTGCTCACAGCTCTGAGATGCTCTCCTCAGCTGGCCCTTCCCAAGGGTGTGCTGGGGTCAGAACCCTGCAGTGGGAGTCCTAGAGAAGCGGCAGAGGCACCCAGCTCATCCCTATGCAGCCGGGGCAGCCACTTCTCCTGGGGCCTCCGTGAAGATGGGAAAGGGGATGAGGAGACAAGGGCAGTAGTAGAGGTGAGTGAGGAAGTGGGCAAAGCGCTGACAGGCTCAAGGCAGGGGATTGACAGTACAGGAACTAGGCAGGAAATGACATAAAACTGCAGGGCCCCCGGTGACAGGCTGTGAGCTTGCCTTCACTTCCAGGGACTACTGGTCACTTCCTTGGGCTGGGCTTTGTGCAAACCTGGGGCAGGGGTTTCACCATGAGGATTGCAGTGGTCCAGACACAGCCAGAGCAGCAGTGCCTACCTGCCTCAGCCCAGCCCTGAGTGGCACAGTGACTGGGCAGGAGAGTCTGGGGCTGAGAAAGGGGGTCCTGGCAGCCAAAGCTGCTCTGGCTTCCCAGTGGCAGTCTGAGGTTCTGAGCAGTCCTGGAGTGCAGGCAGAGCTGACAGCCCAGGTCTGGCAGGGCAGGTAGGTGGGTGGAGGGCGAAGGGGCAGGAAGAGAGGAGAGTTGGGTGGAGAAGGCAGCAGGGGCAGATGAACCCTGCTCCTCTTATGAACTCGCTGACTGAATGTCTTTTCTCCCTGTTTGTAGCATATCAGGCCACACAGCAGTACTCCTGTGGGACAGGGGAACCAGCAGCCTATCAGCCTCAGCACCCTCTCGCTGCCCCTGCTTCAGCCTCTTATCCCACCCCTGCCCCCAACACCACCCCTGCGTACTTGCCCTCTGCCCCTGCCCACTCCCTGCCCTCCCCACTGTATGCTGGGCAGCCTCAACCCTCCCCAGCAAGCCTGAATCCCATCTCTTCCTTCCCTCTTCCTCCTTCTGGTGCATCCTTTCAGCATGGCAGGCCAGGACCTCCAGCAACTTCTGTGGCTTATGCATTACCTACTGGACCAACAGGTACTCTGCCTGCAACCAGTGACCTTCCTGCATCCCAGAAAACAGGTCTGCGCTTGGACAAGGGGGCAGGCAGGGAGGAGGGGGTTTTTGTTTTTTTTTTTTTGCACTACTCAGTTAAATTAACCTTTTCCTTGTGAATGTTCCGTACAAAGTTTCCTTTTGCTTAGAGGTCAATTGAAAGCATTTCTAAAGCACCTTCTCTTCTGCATGCACCTGGCAGTAAGGCTCTGTTGCTGCAGTGAGCACTCGCTGCAGTGTGAGCAGTTGTCTTCCTCTTGAAAGTTGGATTTTGCCCCAGACAGAATATGTCCTGCCCAGGACGGGGTGCTACAGCATTGTCTTGTCACAAAGCTGTCCCCTCCTGTGCGTGGATGCTGTCACAGTTTGAACCTTGTGAGGTTGGTCTCAAAACCTCCCAGGAGCCTGGGGAACAAACTACAAAGCTGAGCAAGTTTTCCTCATGGCTGCAGAGTTGATGATCCCAATTCTTGCAGAAAAATGTTGCAAATGGGATTTTTTTCCTGCGTCCCTGGTTTGTGAGCAGCGTTTCCAGCCCAGGATTGGCAACACATTTAATTCAAACAGCACTTCCTGTGGCATTAGCTTTCTTTTTTCCCCCCTAACCACTGAGTGTGATGAGATTGACTGTGGCTGTGAATGTCTTCAAAGAGAAGCAGAGTGGTTTAGAAATGGTTTTTACATGTCTCTTTCCTGCATGTTAATTAAAAGCACAGGTGTGTGGGTGACACACAAAAGCATGTTTGAGCTTTGTGTGCTTTGTGAGCACGTGTGCTGAGAGCATGCACTGATCTAGGGCTCAGTGTCTTCTTCTGACTGCCTGGATGGAACTGGGTGCTGTGGTAGTGACCTCACTTGCAGTAACAAACCTGTCTCTTCACTTAGCAGCCTGTGAAACAACAGCTTTGTGTATCAGACTGTGCAGGAACTAGGAGTGGTCCTTTGCTAAGTCTGGCCTTAAACTTACTTCCTCTCCAGGTGCTCTAGCTGGAGAGTCAAAGACCAGATCTGGGAAGCAGAGAGCAGAGGGAACAGTAGGTGGGATTTGAGGGATGTTCCAGGGGTGCTTGCCCTGCTGACAGGCCCTAAGGATCCCACTCCTCACTTCAGAAGTCTTGTTAGTGGTGATGCAGTGCAGAAAAGGCTGATTGCATTTGTCTTGGCAGTAGCAACCCTATGAGTAGATGCTCCTGGCATCCAGGAGGCTGGGAGCCCACACCTCTCATGGTATTACCTTCACACACACACTTGTGTTTTGGGGAGAAAGGCTTTGTCAAAAAGTAGAGAGGACTGGCGTGGGGCAGCTGCCAGGGAAGAGGAGGCCTTTTCCCTCCACCCCGCAGCCGGATTCAGTGTCCCCTCAGCTCTCAGAGGTGCTGTACCATCCCCTCTCCTCACCCCACGTTATGGGATATCTCTAAGCCCCGGGAATTAGGAGATTGTCCAGAAGAAGAGGTGTTGGATAGGGTTCTGGGCCTGAGATGTTAAGCAGCATATTCTAATGCAGACAGCATAGCTTCTGTTACCTATAAGCAGAAGCAGGAGAATTGTTCTTCATTATCTTGCTGCCCTCCTTGTGTCCCTGCCAGGCACGTCAGCTCTGTCCCTGCACTAGCAGTGAGGTGGCAGAGCCATGTGGTGCAGAGCAAGGGAAGCTCTGTACTCTGGACAACAGAAATGAGGGACCTCAATGCCAATACCTATTGACTTATAAGACTGTGTAGCCCACACAGTTGTCCACCATCTCTTGCCTGCCTTCTCTTAACAGAAGGAAACTGACGCAGTCATTAGCCACCTTGCCTTGTCAGATTGCCTTTCAGAATTAAAAGTTGTCCATACCAGGCTTTTCACAAAGCTTCCTGAGGACTCTCTGGTGTCTCTTCCAGCAGCTGTGGTGAGAAGACAGCCAGCAGAAAGTGTCAGACCTTCAGGGACCCAAACTTGTGTGTCATCTGTGCTTCCTTCCTTGGCTCTTGGGTGTGGTGGTGGTGGATCTAACCTGGGAATGTTAGGTTTCACTTGGCAAATGGGATCCATTTAGAGGCAGGGGTAAGGGAGAAAGAAAAGATCTTAAAAGTGAAGTCTTGAAAAGCACCTGACCTTTTAGCTGGCCTGGATGCACTTAAAAGAAACAGTTCTATAAATATCTTCTGGTTTCTGTAAGTGTGCATAGCATGGGTATGGTAAGCTGTGCTTGGAGCTCCAGTTAGCCAGAAAAGCCCACATTTAATGTCATGTTCAACCTATCTCACTTTGTGCTGCTATAGATCTTTGAACCTGCTTTCAAAGGAGTTTTAATTTTTAGAATCTCAAATCTTTTTGAAGCTGTGTTAGAGCAATTCTGAGCTAGGGGAAGGGTTTGCACTGGAACTGGAAGTGCATCAGACTGGAAGTCTCATCCCTGACTTTTCTATTTTGAAAGGTTTTTTTGGCTGTGTTTTGCCATTTGGATTTGTTTCTCAGTCTGAGCAGGCAATGTGTCTTTTCACACGGGTGCAGAGCTGCTGTGTGAACTCCTTTCTGGGCTGGATGCAGTTGAGAACGTGCCTTGATTTGGAAAAAAAACCCAAACACTTGACATCCACCTTGAAGTTAAGTACTTTTAAGCACCTCCTGGAAAGCTTTCTGGAATGGTAAAGCAGGGGTGAGATGATCATTGCTCGGAGTGATGGTCTGTTGGCTGCACTGGCCAGTAGGAATAGAAAATGGGAACACTGGAAGAGAGAAAGTGGGCCAGGAGCGCAACATCTGGAAACACAAAGGAATGGGCAGGGCTGTCAGACAGAAGCAATTCCACGGGCGTAGTTTGGACAAATGACTTCTCTAAACTAGCATTGTACTTAGGTGAGGTGGGTGGGTTTTTTCCTCCTGCTAATCAAAAGTAACAGACCGATTGTTTTATTCTTTTCCAAGAAAAGCTTGTTTTTAGTTCTCTTTGCATTTTTATCTGCAGAAAACCTACCACCTCCAGACCAGGTCTCTCCCTTCGCAGGTGAACTAGGTACCACCCAGCCTGAAAATAATTACAGCCACTGCTTAAAATTAATTGACCTGACATCAGCAATCCATATACTCTTCAGAGAACACTCAAGTGTGATACTGTTTGCTTTAATCAAATCAACTCTTAATTCTGTACATAATTAAAACCAATAACAATGTATCTGGAGTTTTTAACCACAGAAAACAAATGCTGGTTTGGGGGTTTGGGTTTTGTTTGGGTTTTTTTTTTTTTTTTTTTTTTTTTTTAAGAAAATAATGCTTTAAAAAATCTGGGAGATTTTCTTCCTGTGTTCAGCACGGCAGAACTTTGACTTCCTATATCAGAAATACTCTGGGATTTTCTGGATAGGGAGGAGGAGGAGCCACAGGGGCAGGTGGCTGTTGGGAGATGGCACTGCAGAAAGCAGACCTGAAAGGGGGTTTAAATTGTTTACCCTTTACCCCTTTAACATGTTCTGGCTGTGGAACTTGTTTGACAAAAGCTCAGAAGCAAAATGAAAGGGATAAACTGAGGGAATTCTGCAGTGATGTTAAGCTCTGCCTTGTAAGGTAAATTCATCATCTGCTGAAGGGGGAAAAAACACTGTGGTGAAAAAGTCCATCGAGCAGGGATTTGGGTTCGTTGGCTTTTTGGGGCTTTGCACAATAAATCCCGATTACCCGTCGAGGCCGTGCTCCTGCTGAAATAAAAGGCTGTGGTCCCAGTTACGTGCACTCTGTGATGAGACAGGGAGCTGTTCCTAAGGCATTAATGAGCTTTGGTGTGCTAATCCTGGAGCTGCACAGAGCGTGCTTTCTCAGAGGAGCAGAGGCTTTGGTACAGAACAACACCCCAGGCTCGGAGTGAACCTGCTCCCACATTCTCTTGTGCTGCTTCTGGTAGCAGAAATTGCCTTTGCAGCAAGGTTGGGTTTTGCCACCTTGCTCCAGCAGCTCTGCTCTGCTTTTGGGACACAAGGCACCCATAAACGTGCTGTCTCTGGCAGGGTTATGGCTCTCTTGTGTCTCCAGGGTGGCTGGCTGAATCTGGCCTGAAATGTTTAAGGCTCTTGCCACCTCTTCTTTCTGTGTTGAGTTGCTGAGGAGCCTGTTGTAGCTGTCCCAGTGTAATCATAATGATGTTCTGGTTGATCATGGGGGAAGAAAGGTCAAAGCCAGTTCTCATTTTCCCATCTGTATCGTGAAAAGAAAACTCTTACCAGTAACTGAAGCTGTCTTCACATACACTCTTGGGCATGATGGGCAGCTGCTGGCCTTTTCACAGAGTGTGTTTGCTCAAAGGCTGTTGGGTTGTGGGGTTTTTTTTTTACTGCAAGAGAAGAACAAGTGGATTAAAGGAATCCATTTCTGTCAAACTTGAGAACAGTTGGTGAAGATGCCAAACCTGCACGGTGGGGTCTGTTGGCTGGGGTGCTAGGAGGCTCTGGCTGGTGCAGGAGCTGTTGTGGCCTCCAGTGAAGTGCAGAGAAGCAGGGAGGGGAGGGTAGGCTCTGCCTGTGCCAGGGAGCTGGCCCAGCTTAGCTCAGGGAGGCATCAATACACTCCTCTGAGCTACTTACAGTCTCTGTTTTCTTTCTATTCCAGGGCCTCAGAACGGGTGGAACGACCCTCCCACCCTGAACAGAGCTGCAAAGAAGAAGGTACTGTAGGAAATCCTATCTGGACATAGTTGAGTGCTGACCACTTGAAAAGCAGTAACATAAGCTGCTCCTGGGGAACTTGTTGGCAGAAGGAAAAACAAAAGGGTTAGCAGCAAACAAAAGCTGTGCTTCCTGAGCAGAAAAGGCCTTTATGCCTCTCCAATATGCATTAGCTCTCAAAATATTGAAGTCTCTGAAGAGATGGTGACTTGTTGCTTAAGTTGTGCTTGTTAAGAACAGCATCAATCCTGGCTTGAGAGAACAAAATAGCTCAAGACTATTTTCGTCTGCAGTAAAAGCTGATGAGTTTTCCAGGAGATGATAGCTATGCAAAAAGATGAGGCTGTGCAAATTGTTACAAATTACTGGCTTTGGAGCAGAAAGCAGTTTATGCTGATTAAGGGTCTGAGCCCAAGGTATCTGCTGAGAGAGAGACCATTGACAGTGTACTCTTGTAAAATCAATTTAGGTTGCAGTAGCACAGAATAACTGGGGACACTTGGCTTGGAGTAGAGTGAACCTTTTTATCGCCTGGTTCTGCCGAAGGCTTGAGGTGCTTCCACAGCAGTCAGTATCATCTGCTGCTCTCTGAGCGTGGTGAGTTTGGGGAGCAAGAGTCAGTCTGAAGTGAGTAAAATGTGGGGAGAAACAAAAAAAAACCCCAAACCAAAAAAAAAAGTTGGAGCAGGTAAGATAAGGTCTGGGTGAAGGTGAAAGCAGAAGTCTCCCTTACCCTTTGGGTCTCTGCACTTCAAGATCAAGAAGCTTTTTGGGGATGTATAGGGCTTGCTTTGTGTACTCCTGACTGCTCCAGTGCTGGGACAGGTCCCACAGCAGCCAGCATGCTGCTTGTCAGGGCTTCAGGCTGAAGGAGGAGGAGGAATGTTCTTAGTGAGAAGCTGCTGGACCCGAGAGCTCAAGACCAGCCTTCTGTAAACAGGGGTTTTGCTGCTGCTCTGTGTGTGTCACAGCCAGAGCTTCCAGGACAGCCAGGGCTTGGGGGTTGGCTCCCCTTCTGAATGAAGAGCCCTTCCCTGTTGGGTGTTTAACAGACCCCTGCCAGAAGTATTTGTACGTTTGATTCCCCTGTGTCCGTGGCATGAGGGGGAGGATTAGGATATTACAAAGTGACTCACCATATGGGCTGTTGTAAAATAGAAGAACCGTCTGGCATTTCAAGCTGCACTGTAATTTGCAACTGTTTTCCACCTAAGAACTTCTCCACCACTCAAAAACTTCTTGCTGTGATTCATTGCTTTTATAACTGGCTTTGGTGCTGGATTGGGAATATTTTTCTTGCTGTCCCAAACCACCAGCCTCATTGCAGCATCATTAATTCAGGGTAGGGCTCGGGATTATGGAATCTTTCCTCTTTTCATTCATGTACAGCCAAAGAAATGGGTGTGTTCCCACAAGACCTCTTTCGTTTCTCTGGATTCCTGTAGGATGTGTACAGCAGGGGCCAGTAGCTCATTTTATTTCTTCCCTCTACCAAATGTTTCTAAAACCCCCTCTGCGTAAAGACTGGCAGATGCTTGAGGATGAATCTGAAAGGCTCTCCTAATCTGTCTCAGCACAACCCTGTTTGCCAGAAGCCGGAAAGGCTTCCAGACGCTTGACTGCATTTGCTGCTAGCTCTGACCCGTGTGCTGCACAGACAAAAGTGTACCCTTGAAAGTGAGACACAGAAACCCCAATAGTGACCCAGTGGTAAGAACAGATGTTGATGCAGGTTAGTTCTCATTAGTGCTGCTCTTCTGTGAGTGATGTTCTGCCAAACCTCTGTTTGTGCCCTCAGCAGAGGGAGAGAGTGGCTCTGATTCGAGGTGGCCTACGCTGGGCTTTCAGGGCCGGGAGCAGGCTGGGCAGACTGCTCCTGCCCTCTGTGGGCAGGAAGACAGGCAGAGCTCCTGGGACCAGGGGATATTGCTGCCCTGGAGCCTTCTTAGCGTGCAGCTGCTTTTGTTTAGCCAGAGGGAAATCCTATATTGTCTGCCTGTTATTTCTGAGTCCCGGGGGCTGCTTGGCAGAGCTCTCTGGGGCTGAGAGTTGGGCAGCCTGTAAAAGCTGGGTGTTGTGCTCTGCCACAGCACCACAAATAGACTCTTTTGGTTTGTTGGTTATGTTGCTTTTGTTTTGTTTTGGTTTTTTTGTCCTCCAGGTCCCTGAAAACTTCCAGCCCCCGGTCCCCATCACCTCCCCCATCATGAACCTGCTGGCAGATCCGCAGTCTCAGATGCAGCAGCCTCCAGCTCCAGCACCCGCCCCCAGCTTCCAGCCCCTCCACGTACCCCCGGGGCAGCCGGTGCTGCAGGCTGGCTACCCCCCTGCCCCCCAGCCCCTGGGGGGCTGCGTCATGCCACCCACTGCCACCAAACCCAGCACAGAGGGGGCCCCCGGGGCGCCCATCGGCAACGCCGTCCAGGTAATGTTGCCCTGGTGTTTCATAGCTCTGGTTTGTACCTCCAGGGAGCCCTTCGGGTTGGGATCCTGTGGCCTCAGGCATTTCTGGTACCTCCAGAGCATGCTGCAGAGTTTTCGGTTGACAGTTTTGCACCGTGCTGGTGTTTGGCTGCTGTAAGCCGCACCCAGTCAATACCTCTAAGCTTCTCAATGTAATACTCTAGTTAGTTTGGACCAACAAGCTGCTTCATTCTGCCATTTCATAGCTCTCCAGAGGGAGTGACAGCAGTTGGTGGGAATGTCACCTCCACACACCCATGGGGAAGAAACAGGAATTGTGCCAAGCCAGTTAATCATGCCACTTGGTTTAGTTGGAGACGTGTGGTCATAGTGACTTGGAAAAGCCTCACCTGCTCTCCTTCTTTTCAGCATGTGCAGGCACTGCCAACAGAGAAGATCACCAAGAAACCTATCCCTGAGGAGCACCTTATTCTGAAGACTACGTTTGAGGCTCTTATCCAGAGGTGCCTGCTGTCTGCCTCCGACCCGGTAGGTCTCTGCTCCGTTCCCAGAGCGCCTCTGTGTTTGGGGTACTGCAGCACACCAGCCATCACAACCTCACCTGAGACAAGCTTTTTCCTTACAAAGGCTGCTTTGAGCAGCCACAAGAAGTATTTGAGAAGGTCATGTGCTCATAGGATGTGACAGTCTGGGGCCAGAGAAGTGCTTTGACTCTGATCCTCATGGCCCTCATCAGCCAGCAGCATGGTGCTGGTTTTGGGCAGGGAATTAACCCCTTGCACCCCCCTCTCCTGGTCCCTTTTGGAAGGATGGAGGCTTGCAATTGGTTACAGTTGAGGTTTTGATGCTGATGGGGTAGAAATAAATAAAGAATCCATTCTAGGACCTTCCTTCTGTCAGGTGAGCACCATGGAGGCATGCCCCTTGGATGTTTGCATAACTGCTGCTTCTCCTTCAGAGCAGGAAGCAGCTGAGATTGTGCCAGGTCTGAGCCAAGTCTCACATACAGGAACACATACCTCAGATTCTCATCTGTGATCTCTAATAACAAATGAATTCCAGAAAGAAATCGTGGGTAGCAGAGAAGTGGAAGGTGATGACCTTTAATGTGGCTCTACAGAGAGCCTTAGACTGGATCAGCGGGCCAATGTTAATGGTATGAGCTGCAACAAGGCCAAGTGCTGGGTTTGGGCGACAACAACCCCAGGCAATGCTCCAGGCCTGGGGAAGTGTGGCTGGAAAGCTGCCTTGTGGAAAAGGACCTGAGATTTCTAACTGACAGGCAGCTGAAGATGAGCCAGCAGTGTGCCCAGGAGGCCAAGAAGGCCAAGGGCATCCTGGCCTGGATCAGGAATGGTGTGAGCAGCAGAAGTAGGGAGGTGATTGTCCCCTTGTACTCAGCACTGGTGAGGCCTCACCTTGAGTATTGGGTCCAGTTTGGGGCACCTGAATACAAGAGAGATGTCAAGGTGCTGGAGCAGGTGCAGAGGAGGCAACGAAGCTGGTCAAGGGCCTGGAGAATCAACCTTATGAAGAGAGATTGAAGGAGCTGGGCCTGTTTAGTTTGGGGAAGAGGAGGCTGAGGGGAGACCTCCTCACTCTCCAACTACCTGAAAGGACATCAGAGAGAGAATGGTGCTGGGCTCTTCTCACAGGTAATTAGTGACAGAACCAGCGGGAATGGCCTCAAGCTGCACCAGGGGAGGTTTAGACTGGACATGAGGGAAAAATTCTTCACAGGAAGAGCAGTCAGAGACTGGAACAGGCTGCCCTGGGAGGGGTTGAGTCCCCATCCCTGGAGGGGTTTAAGGGTCATTTAGATGTGGTGTTGGGGGACACTGCTTAGGGGGGAGCTTTGTAAAGGAGGGTTAATGGTTGGACTTGCTGATCCCAAGGGTCTTTTCCCACCTGCATGACTATGTCACCTGGAGCTGGATGGGAAAAACACTTCCTGTGGTAGTCAGTACTTTGTAAACTAGCTGTCTGTCTCAAAGCTTCTCCTTCATTTCCAGTGGTCAGTCAGTAACACACTCCCCAAGCCCTGATGCTGACTGTTCAGCTTGTGCCTGCTGCACGCTGAGAGGTGGGTGATGAAGTGAGGGGCTGGTGATGTGCAGAGGGCTTTGGGTGCTACACGTGCTTGTGCCTTGGGAGATGAGTTATCTGGGGGCTCTGGCAGTGGCCGTGGGACTCTTCTGGGCATTTGGTGTCAGTTCTGTCTGCACAGTTTCAGCTGGCTCTGTTGCTCGGACTGGACGTTTGCGTGTACACCTTTCCCCCGTGGGTCTCAACCCTGCAGTTTCAGGGTGGACTTGCCTGTGCACTCCTTTACAGAAGCTTTTGGAGTCCATAGACCTTTCTTTGGACAGATCTCAAAAGGGCTGCTAGGTTCAATTGCTCAAAATCCTTTCTTTGCAGGTTAGGCTTTAGAGAGCAAGGACAGCTGTACATACTGCACAGACTCTGTGACCTTGTCTTCCTCGGAGTGCCCCTGCTCCCAGAGACACAAAGATGACAAAAGCATTTAGTTCACATCTGCACCCAGGGGTTGCTTTTCTGCTCTGCCAACAAATTTTGCTTGCTTCTTGTTAAGTCTCTTGGATTCTCTTAGTGGAGTGTTTCTGGCAGGTGGTGCTGAGAGGTGCTGCCCTGGCTGCAAACAGCAGTTGTTATCAGAACACACACACACTGCTCAGCGACTCATTCTGAAGGGGAAAATGGACCCAGGAAGCCAAGAGTGAGAAGAGCCAGTTTGCGCTTCTCCTCCCTCATTTTCTTTTGCTGTTTACTAAACACAATTTATTAATCTTTGCCCTGGTTGGCTGTCTATAAAATGAAACTAGCACATGTGCCTTTTTCGGAGTTCTTGGGAAAAATATTCTGAAGTCACGTGTGTGAGAGTTGGCCAGTCCCAAAGAATCCGTTGGTTTCCTACCTGCTCCTCCTGGAGTAATTTATCCTTGCTTGTCTCAGTTCCTTGACAACATAACTGCTGCTGAGGGGTTTGCCACATGTGGCTTGAGATCCACATATTCTGTCCTCCTCCATGCCCTTTGTCATCCAAACAGCTTTCCCTCAGAGCAGGCAGCCACCAGGCTGCCTTTACCCTGAGCTGGAGCACTCCAATAGGCTTTGTTACTTTATGTCTGGGTAATTCTTTGTCTGAAGTCATCTTCCTGGACTTGTGCAAAGAGTTGGATGCTGTCCCGCACAACATCCTGGTTTCTCAGTTTGATGGGTGGACCACTCAGTGGATAAGGAATTGTCTGGATGGCCGCTCTCAGAGTCGTGATCAATGGCTCAATCTCCAAATGGAGACCTGTTATGAGTGGAGCCCCTCAGGGACTGGTACTGCGACCAGTTCTCTAACATCTTTGTCAGTGACATGGCCGGTGGGATTGAGGGACCCTCAGCAAGCTTGCTGATGACACCAAGCTGAGTGGTGTGATTGACACGCTGGAGAGAAGGGATCCATCCAGGGGGACCATGACAGGTTGGAGAGGTGGGCCCGTGCCAGCCTCATGAGGTTCAGCAAGGCCAAGTGCAATGTCCCACACCTGCGTTGAGGCAACCCCAAGCACAACTAAAGGCTGGGTGACAAGTGGATTGAGAATAGCCCTGCAGAGAAGAACTGGAGGGTGCTGGTTGATGAAGTGCTAAACGTGAGCCAGCAATGTGCCCTGGCAGCCCAAAAAGCCCCAACCATATCCTGGGCTGCACAAAAGCAGCGTGGGTAGCAGGTCAAGAGAGGTGATCCTGCCCCTCTGCTCTGCTGAGACCCCACCAGGAGCACTGCCTCCAGCTCTGGAGCCCCCAACACAAGAAGTGGACCTTCTCGAATGGATCCAGAGGAGGCCATAAAGACTGTTAGAGGGCTGGAGCATCTCTCCTGTGAGGCCAGGCTGAGGGAGTTGGGCTTGTCCATCCTGGAGAAGAGAAGGCTCCAGGGAAAACTTATAGTGGCCTTCCAGTACCTGAAGGGGAGGCCCTACAGGAAAGCCTTCTTCTAAGGGCTTGTGGTGATAGGATGAAGGGCAATGGTTTTAAACTAGAGCAAGGTAGATTTAGATTGGACTAGAAGTTTTAGAAGAAGTTCTTCACTTTGAGGGTGGTGAGACACTGGAACAGGCTGCCCAAAGAGGTGGTGGAAGCCCCATCCCTGGAAGTGTTCAAGGCCAAGCTGGATGGGGCTGTGAGCAACCTACTCTAGTGGAAGGTGTCCCTGCCCATGGCAGGGGGGTTGGAGCCAGATGATATTTAAGGTCCCTTCCAACCCAACCTATTCTATGAATTATTTAAACCAGGGAAAGCTTTCCCTTTGCTGGGGGAATGGGCACCATCCTGAGTGAAGTTGGGTTGATGTACGTACTGATTTAGGAGGATGTTCCATTGCTCTTGTGCACTGATGCCACTTCTACTTGTGTAGACCTTTTTTTTGTGCTTCTGTAATTGTAAACTCGATGCTTTATTACTGGTTTATTATTCTGGATTAAAGTCTTCCATTTCTGTAGCTATTTAAAAGAAAGAACAATGGATAAAAATCTATTTCTCCAGCAGCTGCTATGGCACTCCAGGCTGGAATATACTAGGGTTATTTTAAGAGCCTTTGGTGGAAAAATTAATTTCAGAACACATCGGTCAGTGCTTTGCTTGATCTAAAATCATGGAAGCACAAAGGATCTGCAAGGCCAGTTTGGATGAGGCTATTCACTCTTTCTGCTGACAGTAGAAACCAGCTCCTGGTTATATTGATCACAGAATGAAATGGAATAGAATCGGGATTTATCATAAATGACTTGAGTTGTGCATACTTAATAAGTGACTGCACGTGCCCCTGAGCTCTCGCTGATGTTGCTGGGTACTCAATTCCAGTAGCAACTTTATCTGCCTAGCATGGTGATAGGGAGCCACAGGGGAAAAAAATAAACTGGTGTTGCAGCTCAGAATTCTGTCACTTCACCTGTTGGTGGGTTTTGCAGATGACCTTTACACCTCTGGAGTTCACTGTAGCCAGCTTGAGTGGTTACCTGTGGAGAGCTACAGTCATCACATGGCCTCTCAAAATCAGCAAAATCAGGGGAGAAAAGTACAGAGTAAAGAGCTCAGCTGAATGTTGGCTTTAATGGAGCTTTTTGCAGTGGCCTGAGATCAGCGTGGTGGTCTTAAAGTTGCTGTGTTGTAATGTCTTGGCTTCTCTTGCAGCAAACCAAGAGGAAACTGGATGATGCAAATAAACGCCTGGAGCTGCTGTACGACAAACTTCGGGAACAGACAGTGAGTTCTGATTTACACACACACCCCCCAAAGCAAATTCTGCAGGTATGGCCAAGAACTGGGTGGTGATGCAGACCCCTCTGTAGTATTTAGCAGATGCTTGCTCCTTCTTTGGAAGCGTGCTTCAAATCCATTTATGGTTTGGTTCCTTCCATTTCCTCAGAGCACTGGAGTGCTCAGTCCCACGTGCCTGTACACAATTTGCAGTGCTTTGGAGCATGCCACAAGTTTTATGGTGCTGAGCTCCTCATGGGAGGCCCTGGATGCATTCAGCACTAGGGTCCCTGTCCTCAGCTGCTGGCAGAATGAGCCAACACAGCAAGTTCCCCTGCTGCCAGCAGGAACTGAGAGATGGGGGCAGAAAAAGAAATACAAAACAAAAAAAAAACCACAGGAGATGTAGATGTTTCAGGCTTCCTGACTGCACTGGAAGGCAGAGGTGCAAGTACTTTTGAAGATCTGGTAGTTTTTCCAAAGCCTGCCAGGAGATCTGTGGCAGAACAAAGGACTGGCCTGGGATCTCTCACTACCTTAGGATTAGTCGTCCTTTAATCCTGTCTCTGTCAGCCCATCTTTGAGCAGTTAGCTTTACCCCAAATGCAAAAAAGCTCAGTAGGTCTTTCCTGTGCCCCTGTCTAGAACAGCAGGTCTCTCCCCTTCAGGGTACTGCATCCAGGAGCTGGCAGTGCAGCTTGCAGGGCTTTGTGGAACTGCAGAGAAGGTCCATTCTGGTTGAGGCCTGCTGTTCTTAAACTTTCCAGTGATTGTTCCCAGTGCGGTGCAGTGCTGAAGGTGGTCACCTTTAAAGAAAGGAACCGATTGCTGCACTCTTCCCGAGTTAACACTTGGGATTTTTGCTTTTCCAGCAGTAGTTCTTAATTCCTCCTTTGTCTGGCTCCCTTGCAGCTCTCTCCGACCATCATCAGTGGCTTGCACAGCATTGTGAAGAGCGTTGAAACCCGCAACTACCAGGAAGGGCTGAACATCCACACGCACATCGTCAGTACCAGCAACTTCAGCGAGACCTCTGCTTTCATGCCTGTTCTGAAAGTTGTCCTCACCCAGGCCAACAAGCTGGGTGTCTGAACTAACCCTGCATTTGGCAAAGCTTTCACCGTTGCTCTCTTTGGTTTTTTTTTTTTTTTTTTTTTTTTTCCCTCCCCAAAGAAGTGCTTTTCTACAGCAAAGGTGCAGAAACTGGACCAGCTGTCCCCAGGGCAGGTTGTGGTAGAGGTTGACAAATGGCATTACACTCTCCCTGCAGAACCCTTCATTCTAGGGGGGCTGTTGAGCCCTGGTGCTTTTCTTCTTATTTTAATCCTTTTTTCCTCATCCCTAATGATTCTGGTCTACAAACAGTATATTTAGTGGACGATGCCCTGTACTGTCCATTTTTAGATGCATGGTATATACTGCTAAACAGTGGCTTTTAATAACAGATAAATGTGTTAAAACAACACACCAGGTTGTGTATTAGGCCCTAAACCACATGTTCCCTTCCACCTCCCTACTCCTTATCCACCAGATTAAAGAGTCTGAGCATATTAGAAGTCTATTGGGTCTTTCATTTTATGAAGCTGCTTGCTGTTATTACAATTTTCCTGTTAAGTAGCTTAATTTTGCACTGGGGCAAAGGAGCAGAATAAAGGCTGATGTGATATTTTCAATAAATGTTTAATTTATTAAAGTGTGTCTTTATGAAGCGCAACTTCAAATTCTATACCTTGTGATGCCAGAGGATAGGGGGGTAGATTTCTCTTGCATCCTAGGTGGGAGGAGATTTTTTTTTTTCTTTCCCCTTCCATAGTCATCACTAAAAGCTCTGTTTAACATTTACTTTGAGAGACTGACAGTGCAAGGAAAGGTTTAGCAAGGATTTCTCACCCAGAACAGTTCCTCTGACAAAATTGAGCTCAGTTTTATTTCTATTCCAGGGTTTTCTGACCTCATAAGCTTTTATAATTAGTGCACATAAATCATCGCTTTGGAGTTGCTTTGTTTCAGGAGTTTAAAAAAAGAGAAAACAACGGGAGAAATTTTCTTCCCCTTGCTCTAGGTTATAGGTTTCTAAGCAGGGTTCTGCTCCTGTCATTTAGAAGGCTTGCAGGTGTCCTCCTTTATTCCTCCCTGCCCTTCATTAAACTTCTTTGCCCAGCAGGCTCTGGCTGAATCACATCAAAACTGTCAAGTGCATTAAAGCTGCCAGAAAGGGACAAGAAGGAACTGGATCTCCACCCTTGGTCATATCATCAGCTCCACCTCTGCTTCCTAGGCCGTGCTATCTACTAAATATTTTGCAGCACCTCCCAGTGCAGATGAGTAGGGTACCAGCTTGATGTGCTCCACCCTTCCTCCCCTGGCACTGCTGTGTGCCCCAAACAAGGGCAAAGACAGGAGGAAAAGGGCTGCACAGAAGCAGAAATGTTGCCATCTACAGATTTGGACAGCTTAGTACCCCAGGGTCTCTGCAGATGTCGAAAGGACTGCTGCGCTGAAGGTCAAGTATTGATGCCTCCCTCGGAGCAGAGCGGGCATGGTCTGGCCAGAGGAGCACGGGATTCAGAAGCTGGTCTTGCATATGGTCTTCCTGGGCTTTTTTTGTGGGGTATTCCTGGAGAAGAAGCTGCAGTATTGGCAAGCAACACCTGTGGAGGACATGCAGATGGTCTACAGTTCGTGAAGGTGGCTGGGCCAATGGGGGAGACTGGCAGGAGTGGGATGCACTCTGGTTAGGGACAGCATGCAGGGCTGTGGCAGAAGCACTGTTGTAAATTGGGATTAAGAGGAGCAGCAGGGCCTGAGAGGGATGAGCTAGAACAGCTCCTCAGTAGGATGCAGCATTGTGAAGGCCAAGGAACGACGACTGGCGTTGCACGAACCTTTGTGAGACTTTCATCTACCTCAGAGAGGATGCCAAGGGGGAAGGCACTTGGTGAGACATGCAGAGGTTAGAGACTGAAGAGTTGCTTTAATGGGAGGATGCTAAAAAAGCTTTGCTCGTTCACCTCATGAAGAGCAGGAGGGCATCGGGTTGACTGGGACTAAAGAGCAGTGTCAGCAGGAGAACATGTGTGGTAGGAGCTGACCGCAAGTGAACTCGGTCTGGAGATTGAAGCAGTCTAATATTAGGCCACCAGATCAGACAAACACTGGGAGGTTTTGAGCTAATAGAATAATATCTTTGGGTGCTGGGATGTTGCACCACCAGCCTGGACACTCTTAAGTCAGCAACGAAGTAATCTCACTCTCCTTGCTGCCAGGAAAGCTGCCCTCTGCTTCAGCCGTCCTCAGGAGCAGAGAACTGCCCTGCCTGAGTACCTGACATGAGTGGATGCAGAAATCTGTCCCTTCTCTCCTGAGAGCAGGGGAGATAAACAACAATAACAGTTAATTAGTTATGCTGCCGTATGTTCGTGCCTTTGGGCAATGCCAAGCAATTAGCCACTCATTTGACGGTGTGGGTGAGGAGCCATCTTCATTGGCAGAAGGCAGTGAAGCTTTGCCAGTTTTCTTGGTCAAAGACTTTGGCCCCAAAGAGCCTAATTCTGATTGTGGGGAGCATGAAGAGATGGGTACCATGGCATTACCCCCAGCCAGGCTGCTCCTCTTTGCGGCCCCCCCAAGGCTGCAGACTCCAAAGGAAGAGGGATGGGAGGAAATTCAGAGGTGTGATCTGCAGCAGCATTGGTGGTGTCCACCAGCATGACACGAGGAGCTTCTTCAGCACCTGCCATCCAGGCAAAAGCACAGGTGAGGGGCTGTGCTGCAGAGCAGGCTGACAAGGGGCTGAGTGTTTGAAGTACTTGAGTGAAAACCTTTTTTCTGCCTGGAAAGCTCTGTAATGGATTGACCTTGGGGTTTGCTGGCAGTAGCCCAAGGTCAGCATTAGAGGGGAATGTTGGAGATTGTCTTTTTAATCACAGCAGCGTTTCTGTTTGGAT
The DNA here is from genome assembly GCA_025345505.1 of Todiramphus chloris collaris. Lineage (NCBI taxonomy): Eukaryota > Metazoa > Chordata > Aves > Coraciiformes > Alcedinidae > Todiramphus > Todiramphus chloris. The sequence continues at coordinate 106,525 of JANVCC010000167.1, read as the reverse complement.
CAGATCTGTTCCATGTTGTGCCTTTCAGATAACATAGTTCCCCAACATAGATTGGGAATGTGGGTTTACTGTTTGGTATCTGTGTTTTCTCTGCCCAGAAGGGAGCATATGCTAGACTGGCTGGGCAACTGCGAGAAAGGATGGGGTTCTTGCTGCCGTAGCTGTTTCTCTCAGAAGCCATGGAGGGGAGGGGGCATGTTTTGGGAAGCATGGCAGACACAGCATGCAGAGAGATGACACCACTGCCCTGCATCCTGCAGCCTCCCCTCAGCTTCACTCTCACCACCCCACTGGTCCTTTGCTTCTGCAGCACCAACCCCACTGGTCCTTTGCTTCTGCAGCACCAACCCCACTCTTATGACAGAGGAGGAAAAAAGGAGCCTCTGGGTCAGATATTTCCCTCCCCACAGCATATCTGCAATCCCACGTGACTCCAAATCAATAAGGGTTCGCTGTTCTGAGCCATGATAAGCACGTATAGAGCATGTGTGTGTGTGTGTGTGTGTGCGCGCATATATATAGCATGTGTAGAGCCAGGCATATCTCCAAGCTGAAGGGAAAATCGGGTTCATAGGGCCAAACGCCTGCCACCAACTGGTCCTGCCTCCCTTGCAGGGGACGCTGAGAGTCCCCTTGGGGTGCTTAGTACTGAGCTAAACCACTCAGCCTGGATCAAGAGCCAAGGCCACTGTCCAGAGTACACTGAGAAGTGCAATAAATAACATCCTGGCATTGTTTCAAAGTACCCAGCCTCAAAGGGGGAAGCTCAGCGTGGTCTGCCTCTGTCTGCCGAGTTGGTCACTCCCGTGTTTTCTCTGGCAGGCCCGCAGATTAGACAGACACGCGCCGCCCCGGCGATGGCGAAGCCCACCCTGGCACCCGCAGTGACCCGGGCTCCGTCCTCGCCGGTTTCCCACGCCCACCGTGTTTCTCGCGGGCTGATAAACTTTTATTAACTGCCCTTCGAGCGCCCGCTCCTCCCGAGCGCCCGCGGCCCCTTCCCGTCCCGTTGCACGGGCTTCCAACAAAAGCCGTGTCTGAGCCCCCGCCTGGCTCCTCGGGCTCGCAGGGAGGGCGGGCGGAGCCCGGTACCTCCCGGCCCGGTGTCAGCGACCATCCGCAGGGTCCCTCCGGTGGGTCGAGACCGAGAATAACCCCCCCCCAGCACCCCCTGCTACCGCCACCCCGCAGCCGGACACGGGCAGCCCCGCCGGGCGGCCCCGGTGCCCGTAGCGCGGGCGGGGCGGGCCGGGCCAGGCCGCCATTGGCTGTCGCTACGCAGGACCGGCGACCACCCCCTTGCCCGGCCCCCGGTGCCGTGCGAGGCGCAGCTGCCGGCGCGGCAGCTCCATGGAGGCAGTGGCGGTGGCGGCGGCGACAGCGGCAGCAACAGATGCGGCGGCGCGTCCCGGCCGCCTGTAGCCGCCCCCTCAGCCGCGCTGCGCGGGAACCGCCGCTGTGGAGATGGCCGGGCCCCGGCGGGCGGCGGGCGGCGGGCAGGCCATCGTCTGGCGCAACGTGCTGCTGATGGGGCTGCTGCACCTGGGCGCCGTCTACGCGCTCAGCCTGGTGCCGCGGGCGCAGCTCCTCACCCTTCTCTGGGGTGAGTGCGGAGGCGGCGCGGGGGGGTTTGCGAGGCCGGGGGGGGGGGGCCGAAGGGGGCGGCTTCGTCAATAACCGGGACGGTCCCGGTCCTGCGGGCTGCGCGCTCGTCGGTTCTGTTGATCGGTGCGGCGTCTTTGCTGCTGCTGGCAGGGTGCAGACACCCCCGCGCTGCCCGCCGGCTTCCGCCGCTTTTGTTCCCCCCTCTTCCCCCGGCCGCTCCCGGGATGCCTCTGCCGCCGCCCCGCCGGGGCCTCGGTTGCTGTAGAAACAGAAGGCAGCCTCCCTTCGGTTGCATTTAGCGTTTTCTTTTTAATTAAAAAAAAAAAAAGTCGACCAGCTGATATCTCGGTTTCCAAAGTCAGCAAGGGAACGCGTTGGTGTGTTTGTCCTCCATTTGCTGCTTCTTCTTTTGCACTTTATGGACGCCCAAGTCCTTCTGCTCCAGCTGTGGATAGACAATGTCCTGTCTGCTGTCTTTCGGGGAAGCTGACACGTCTTCTCATTAGGGAAGACGTAAAAGTTGGGGAAGAGCTGGAGGATGCTGGCAAGGAGAGGATAAACCCGGCTGTGAGGCGAGGTGGCAGGCCGAGGTGAGGTGGCCCACTGAGGCGAGGTGGCTCGCTGAGGTGAGGTGGTTGGCCAAGGTGAGGTGGCTCGCTGAGGTGAAGTGGCTCGCTGCGTCTGTCTTCTTGCTAGGCATGAAAAGCTGAGGGCTTGTGCTGGGAGAGTCCCAAATACAGTGACCTTACTTTCATCCTACAGCAAGATCCTCTTTTCTCCACAAACAGAACGCTGCCAGGAGAAGAGCTACCTGGGAACGCTGCGGGATCGTGCGAGGTTTCTCGGGGTGTGTGGGACTGAGAGCTGGTGAACGTAGGCCTCCCCCTTCCCCAGGCCGAACGAGTCGTGTCAATGTGGGTGGCCAAGAGGACAGCAACTTGAATGCTTCTTGGATAAAAGACCTCTTTGGGTGAACGGGGAATGCCTGGGACTGTAACACAGATAGAGGGGAGAGGGGTCTCTGCTTGCAGGGAGCTCGTCCGGTTTGGTAGGCTGCCATCTCAGGTGACCCTCAAAAACTCCCAGCCAGGTGCTTTAGAAATCAGGTTTATTTCTTCTTCTTGAAGCATTCCAAAATCTCTTTTTTGTTTTTTTACTGATTCAGTTGTTGATGCTCTGTCTTAAACCCTTAGAAACAACCCCCACTGCTGTTTGCAGTTGGGAAAGCAAAGCATCTGTCAAACGCTGGGTTCTTAAGTGGGAAACTGCTTCTCGGTCCCTGTTGGGTCCATGGCATCTGTCTGGCTGCCTGGTTTGCACAAACCATTACCTGGCTCGCTCACAACCAGAAGGTGTTTGGGCAGTAGGTGTAGTTGTACTGTCTCCTGCCAGCGCTACTTCTCTCCCTTCCCTATTCCTGGTTGTGTTTTTCATATGTCCCTTGGCCATAGCTTGATGGCCGGGGACACCAGGAGAGCCTGCAGGAACCACGTGGCCAGAACAACTGACCTGTGCTCTACTTTCAGCCCTTTTGGGTCCTGTGGCCATGTGGGCAGGTGGGCTTTCTTTTGATCTGTTTTGCCTTTCCAAGAAGACAAGTTGAAATTGTCTCTGCTTTCACCGGGCCACCTAGAAAGCAGACTCTGGAGCCAAGCTGCTAGCTCAGCAGGGCTCCTGTCCGTCAAGGAGTCATTGCCGTTTGTCTGGCTGCGCATGATGGGCAATGGAAAAACGCTGCCAAGCAAAGGGTTGGCTGGTGGTGGTCACTGGGGATTATCTGTGCTCCTCTATTCCCATCGCATCCCGCGCTAACACCCCGAGGCCCCATGGGCTGTGGGAAGCTGCAGCGTGGGCCTCGAGGTGCTGGTGTGGGAGGCGATGTGCACCTGGCTCAAGAGGCACTGGGAGCTGGGTTATCTTTCAAGGGACGTGCAGATAAACTGGTTAAAACATAGGGCGTTGGGGCCATCCCGGTGCCTCTGTGGAATTTGGGTTCAGTCCAAGCTGAACAAAAGCAATAAAATAACTCATATCAAAATTTTCCATGAGCGGGGAACTGCCTTGGCCCAAGAGGCAGCAGACGATGTGTGCAAGGCATCAAGCAGCCTTGGTCTGTGCCTGTAGGACAGCCATGTAGCCTTCCTGGCACACCCCACCAGCACTGTGCCTTTGAAGTATCCCCCAGTCTTCCTGCACACACAGGGGACCTTCTGGCCTTGCCATTTTCCAGCTTGACTTGTGGTTCAGTGCAGGGGTGTCTGGAGAAGACCCTGTTGCCTTTCCCCTTCCCTCCTGATCCGGAGCCAGGCAGGTTGTGATGTGTGGGGTCTCCTTCCCCTCGCTGCTCTGCTCTCCATGTCTGTGCTGTTTGGTAGCTGGCAGCTTCTGCTTTGGGTCATCCCCGCACTCCAGGTTCCCATCCTTGCAAAGGTGATCCCCTTGTTGGGGAAATATGCCTTGAGTCTTGTTTGCCCCCAGTCCCACCAGCAGGCTTGCTGGGCACGGCCAGTAGGCTTGACAGGGTTCACTGTCCACCCTGCAAAGCCCAGAGCGTGGTGCAACCCAGGGAACTGCCACATGGACCTTCCCCTTCAGGTCTCTCTTTCTCCACCAGCTTTTGCAGGGCACCCTGGAGAGAGGTTTGAAGGACAGGGATCCTCATTCTCCACAGACACACGTGGGGAACTGGAGCAAGGTGGGAGCTCCTACCTGTTAAAGGGGCCAGAACCCAGGGAGCATGGTGATGGGTCTGTGAACTTGTGCAGAGAGCTCCTTGGGGGTCACTGGGGCTGTGGATGTGGCTGTGGTTCACCAATGGCTGCTTCTGGGCTGGATCTGCTGCACCTTCCACAGCCTGCTTGGTAGGAAACTGTGTATGGCTCATCCCCTCAGTGGGCAGTATGGCCTTTAATGCTTCTGAACCGGGAACCTGTTTGTTCCAGTCCCACCAAGTTTATCTGTTTGCTTTAGGAAAGCAAAGCAAAAAAGACTCTGAAATCCCTGGACAGAGAAAATGTTTCCACTGATAATGGGGTTTTTGAGGAGCTGGTGATAGCTACTTTTTTTTTTTTCCAAGACTCCATTCTGGGCAATCAGGTGACGTGTAAGGAGAAGGTGACTGCACCTCAAGTAGCCAAATGTGCTATAGGAAATGAAAAAAAGAAACTATTTCACCGTTTACCCACTTTAAAACCTTTTCTTTTCCTGGTACTGACAACTTCAAAAGCTGCTGTCGGTTCCCTGGGGCTGAGGAGGAGGATGGCCGAGCTCTGGTGCCCTCCCAGGGGAGGGATGGCTCCTCGCTGTTCTTGTAGCAGTGTTTGGTGCTCTCCAGAGTGCCAAACCGATCCTGTTCTGCCCTGGTGGGCTCCGTGCTGTGCTTAACTGGGAGGAGTGGCTGACACAGCAGCAGGGTGAGCTGCCATCCAGCCAGACCTGGACAGGCTGGAGAGCTGGGGGCAGAAATCAAATGAAACACAACAAGGGCAAGTGTAGAGTCTGGCAGCTGGGAAAGATCAACCCCAGGTACCAGTACAGCTTGGAGACCGACCTGTTGGAGAGCAGCACAGGGGAAAGGGACCTGGGGGTCCTGGTGGACAGCAGGGTGACCATGAGCCAGCAATGGGCCCTTGTGTCCAGGAAGGCCAATGGCATCCTGCGGTGTGGTGAGTAGGTCAAGGGAGGTTCTCCTCCCCCTCTGCTCTGCCCTGGTGAGGCCTCATCTGGAGCACTGTGTCCAGTTCTGGGCCCCTCAATTCAAGAGGGACAGGGAACTGCTGGAAAGAGTCCATTGCAGAGCCCCAGAGATGATGGAGGGAGTGGAACATCTCCCTGCTGAGGAAAGGCTGAGGGAGCTGGGGCTCTTGAGCTTGGAGAAGAGGAGACTGAGGGGTGACCTTATGAATGTGTATAAATATGTAAAGGGTGAGTGTCAGGAGGATGGAGACAGGATCTGCTCAGTGATGTCCAGTGATAGGACAAGGGGCAACAGGTGTGAGCTGGAACATGGGAGGTTCCATGGAAACATAAGGATAAACATTATCATGGTGAGGGTGCCAGAGCCTGGCCCAGGCTGCCCAGAGAGGTTGTGGAGTCTCCTTCTCTGGAGACTTTCCAATCCCCCCTGGATCTGTTCCTGTGTGGGCTGCCCTGGGTGACCCTGCTCTGGCAGGGGGGTTGGACTTGATGAGCTCCAGAGGTCCCTTCCAGCCCCTACCATGCTGTGCACCCACAGCCTGCTCTGGGTGTCAGTGCAGATGGAGCAGAAGCTCTGCCCGGCTGTCTCCCTGCCGAGACAGGAGCTGCTCCCTGGCACTGGTCTCATCCCAGTCCTGCTGCTTGGTTCCCTTTGTTAGGAGAGATTAAAGCAGTTGTGGCTTTAGCACTTTGACTTACCCACGTTGCCTGGAGAGCACCACCGAGACCATCGCCCCTTTCCCAGCCCTTCTGGTAAGGTGTCTGTGGAAGGAGGCACGTGTCACCCTTGAGCACTGCAGATGGCAAGTGCTGTTGGTCTTGCAGGTTGCTGAAGTCTTGCATATTCTTGAGTGCCATCTGCTGGCTTTTTGGGTCTTGGCTGGCTTTGATCACTCACCATTTCTGTGGTTTCACACAACTTTAGAAACTGCCCAGATGGCTGTAAACAAAAAAAACCTCCCAGCTCAAGGAAGTTCCACTTGGTACCTCTGAGACCTTTGCTGTCTCTGTTTCACAGTTGTGACATGGAGACATCTGATTAAAACTTCTCTTGCTGCCACTCCAGCAGGAGCACCCTCTGGGTCCTGCAAAGCGGTGACGGCCAGGGGATCCCTGTAGGCAAGGTTTGGGGTGAGGAACCAGGCAGTGAGTGCTTTCCTCTTGGATTCCCCCAGTGCAGGGAAGTGGCAGTTCTGTCCGCTCCTCCCTGCAGGTGCAGCCTTCCCCTTTCTGCACCCCCCAAGTCTCCTGCTTTTGGTCAGCGCGCCCTGGGAAAGAGGCCTGTTCGTTGATTGTTTTATTGCTTTGTCTTCCTATTATCACATGCTCAAGGATGGTTCATTGCCCATCTGCTGGCTTGTTCATGCTTGTAGCCACGTATTCATGTCCATCCTGTTCCTTGAGCCATTCCTCAACAGTCTGACAGCTTACAGAACAGCTTGGGCCATGAGCAGATCCCTGAGGATTCCGGGGCATGCAGCAGACCAGCCTTGTTGTCCATCAGCCCAAGCACTGCTGTGCTTTCAGCAGCTCAAGAAGGCAGTGGGTCCCCTAGATAAGTGGAGAAGAGGTGGACTTTCAGAACGGGAATTCCCCCCCCTAGTATCGAGAGCTGATCTCCTATCATCTGTGATAGGAACAGAGTCTTTTCCCAAGCAGTACTTCTCTCTTTGTTGGAACAATCCTCATCACTGCAAACTGGAGGATGAGGAGACAGAGAGCAGCCCTGTGGAAAAGGACTTTGGGGTTCTGATGGACAAGAAGTTTGACATGAGCCAACAATGTGCACTTGAACCCCAAAAGGCTGGTCACATCCTGGGCTGCATCAAAGCAGCATGGGCAGCAGGCTGAATGAGGTGATCCTGCCCCTCTGCTCTGCTCTGGTGAGACCCCACCTGCAGCACTGTGTCCAGCTCTGGGGCCCTCAGCACAAGGACAAGAGGAGGCCATGGAGATGTTCAGAGGGATGAAACACCTCTCCTGTGAGGACAGGCTGAGAGAGTTGGGGTTGTTCAGCCTGGAGAAGAGAAGGCTCCGGGGAGAACTTACGGCAGCCTCCAGTATCTGAAGAGAACCTAGGGGAAAGCTGGGAAGGGCTTGTTTCCAAGGGCTTGTGGTGATGGGATGTGGGGCAATGGTTTTAAACTATGTGTGGATTGGGCATTAGGAAGAAGCTCTTCACCCTGAGGGTGGTGAGACACGGGAACAGGTTGCCCAGGAAGGTGGTGGAGACCCCATCCCTGGAGACATTGAAGGTCAGGCTTGATGAGGCTCTGAGCAACCTACTCTCGGTGAGGATGCCCCTGCTCGCTGCAGGGGGGTTGGACTGGGTGACCTTTGGAGGTCTCCTCCAACCCAAGGCATTCTATGATCCTTAAAAGTGACAAGTGCCTTGGAACTGGGGGTGCCTAGACTTTGGCCTTGTGGGACAGTCTGAGCTCTGGGCCCACTGGGGAACACACCCTGCCCCTGGCAGTGCGCAGACAGGAGAGTGGTCCTGGGCCTGTTTCGGATCCCACCCTGAGATGCTTTGGTGTAGAAGACACTCATGCCTGTCAGATGTTTTCCCTTCCTCAGCATTCATGCCTCTCGTGTTTTAGCTGTTGCTGGAGGTGATTCCTTAAGGGATTGTCTGTGAACTTCACAAGGTTCAGCTGTCAGTACATGGTTTTGTTCCCCATCTTCATTCCATCCCCAGGGCACTGGTGGTGCCCTGCTTCATTTCCATCTGCTTCGTGTGCTGCAGGTAATGTGGTCACCATGAACACACCAAAGGAATGGAGAATAAACATCTTCTTGTCTGTGCGGGCACGGAGTGTGTACCTGCTGAGCCCTGGATGGACGGGATGGGATGCCCTTTGGTCCCGCTGGTCTCAGGACGTGGGTTCAAGGCACTCCTGGTGGGTTCTCGCAGCCGGGCAGCATGAGTGGGTGAGGGGGAGTGAAGCTGTTTGTGTGGAGGCACCAGGGGGTTCAGCTGGCACGGAGGACTGCTGGGGCTTTGGCTGCTCTGAGCCGTGTACCAGGCAAACCAGAATAACCTCAACAGTCTTTGCCTTTCACCTGTATGATGAGGGTGGAGATAAGAGCTGGCTTCAGTAAAGGTAGAAACCCATGTCTTTACTTCTACTGAATCTGCTGGTTTCTGGGCTGCCCCCTGTCGCTGTTTATGTCGGGAGCAGAGAGACGCAGCAACATATAAATTCAGCAAGAGCAGGCAAAAGAAGAAACTTTATTAATTTACAACCCCATTTTTATACCCCAGCCCCATAGGGTAATCACCCATCTCCTAGGGTGATTGGTTAAAGTCCTACAGCACCTATTTCAAAATATTTTTACAATGTACCATAAACAGAACTTATTGAAACACCATGTGCTAGTCTAGTTTACAAAACCGTCCTACTGTTTCTCATACCACGTGTGAGAAAGGCAGGGTTCTCACAGAATATTGTGAGAACCTAGGAAAATTCCTCTGCTAGCAGCTTTTCAGCATCCACACCCCCTGCTGCTGGGGCACTGGAAGAAGCATCCCTGCTGCTGGGGCACTGGGAGAAGCATTCCTCTGAAGCAGCCCCATGAAGGAAGGAGCAGGGAAGGTTTGGGGAGGTTTCAGCTCCTGAGCTGGTGAGGGCAGTCTCTGGGGAGGCAGCAGAGATTTCTGACTCTGGCTTGTCACCTTTGGTTGCACAGGGAGTTAGGGGTGGCAGGATACAGGCTCTGAGGAGTTTCCATGGATGAACTGGGACAGATTTTGCTCCAAGCAGAGGGGACACATCAGTCAGAGCTGTGCCAGCAGCGGAGAAGGTCTCAAAGAGCTGGGAGCAGGTCAGATGCCTGTTCTCCAGAAGAGGCCACCAGGGTGAGCTAATGCAGCCCTGCTTGTCGGGGAGGGCTGCATCTGCTGCCAAGGAGGCAAAAGCCTCCTTAACCTCTGCTCTGAGAGGGCTGGGCTGGAGAAAGTTGTCTCACCCCCTGGAATTTGGTGTGTGTCCACATCACCAACCCCTCCACCTTCCCTCCCCGCGCTTGCAGTCTCACTCGTAATCAACGCTGATGTTCTGGTTGAAGCCAAGCGGTTCCTTGCAGTCAGGTTCTCTTTAACCACGCAAACTACCAATAAAATGTGCTGCTTGGATGGAGAGCTGTAACACCAACAACTGCTGCACCAAGGAGAGCAGGGCTGATGTGACGGAGAGGGGAAGGCCGTTAGCCGGCTGCTAGGTCAGGGGTCCTGTGTGCCACCCGTCTCATGCAGGGACCTAGGCACCAGGAGGATGGGTCTTTCTGGAGGGAGACTGACATGAGAATTGCTCCTGCCCTGCCCTCTGCATCTGGTGTCATTCACGTCTCCTACCATGGCCACGTGGCTGGGTCTCTGGAGGTGCTGCTCTGCCTGGGCTGTTAGGTGGCATTTCAGAAGCATCTGGAAGGAGTTTGTGCTGCTCTAACCAGCAGCTGCTGCAGGCCAGAGCTGGGCTGCTTGCTGTGCTCTCCTGGACACCTAAGAGCTTGGAGAGAAGCGGGAGACCGGCGTGAGACAAGGTGTTTCTGAGGCTTGCTCTGTGCTCTTCATGAAGACAGGGGGGAAGTTGGGATGCAGAAGGGCTGCAGCTGGTGTAGAGGAGTGCTTGGGCAGAGCAGCAAAACTGGTTGCTGATGGGAAAGACTGGAAAGAGGTTCCCTGAGCCCTGTCAGCATGAGGGGGTGGAGGAATAGCAGTTGTGGGCTCCCACTTGGTGCTCTCTTTGGGTGACCCTTCAGGCAAGGCCACTGCCAGGGCACCGGGGAGGCGAAGTGGATGAGTGTCGGGTAGCAGCACAGGTAGGAAATGAGCTGAATGTCAGAAGCTCTTGTATTTTAATAATTTTAATAATTGTTTTGGTGTTTTTTTGGCCACCACCATGAGGTTATAACTTCTTTCCAGATGAAATTGTCTGTAGGTGTGGAAAATGGAACCTTTGCGGTCGACTGATCCATTGCAATGGTGCTCATGGGTGATGATTTCCATAATGAGCTGCTCCCTCCCCTCTTGCAGTCCATCCTCATCCCAGGAGCCATAGCAAGGCTCTCCTTGTTCTCTACTGGCTTTGGCTCCTACCGTTGACGTCTTTGAGTTGGTGAAAAACTGCCTGGCCAGTGTCCACCAGGGAGAGGAAAGCTGGGCTTCTCGGGCAGTGTGTGCACTGGTGATGGTGGGGAAGTATGGAAAACATCTTGCTGAGTGGGTGGAGGGAGAGACCCAGTGTGGGGACCTTCTCCGTGTGCCAGAGCTTGCTGCAGAGCTGGGCTGGGGCCGGTTTGGGGGGGGGGGGGGGGGGGGGGGGGCGGGGCGGCGGGGCGGGGGTGGGGGGGGGGGGGGGGGGGGGGGGGGGGGGGGGGGGGGGGGGGGCAGTGAACAGTCATTTGGGGAGCACGGTGAGCAGTCATCTGGCCAGTGCCCCTGGGGAGCTGATAGCATCAGCCTGCCCGCTGCACTGGAGGCAAAGGTGCTGTCCTCTCCCTGGCACCACCCTCCAGCCTGGTGGCTCTGTGTGGCTGACCTGCCTGTTGCGTGTTCGGCTGGATACAAGAGGCTTATGCCTTCCTGTTTTCCTGGGGTGCTGCACTTGCAGCCCAGCTCTGAGACTCAAACTGACAGGAGGAGACAGAACTAGGGAGAGGTCATATTTTTGCAACAGGTTTTTTCCCTGAGCTTTGTTTAGTTTTGGAAAGTGGAGGAAAAAACTGTAGGAGCTGACAGCGTAGAAATGAAGCAGGCAGGAAGCATTCGGGCAATGTATGGAGAGATGGCAACATCATCCAGAGAAGTTCTGAGAAGCGAAAACCATAAGAGGTCTGCTTTGGCAGCTGCTGGCCAGGGAGAGCTCTGGAGTGCCATGCTGCTGGCTGAACTGCACCATTTCTTTGCTCCATCCTTGGGGGAAAAAAACCCCAAAAGACACAAAATTTGCATTAATTCTTTCTTGGCATTTATCTAGAGCACTTCAAACCCAAGAGCCCTAGCTGGCGTGTGGATTGAGGACAGCAGTGAGGGCACTGGGAGAGGAATGAAATCCCCTGATGGGTCTGCGGTGACACAGAATTCAGCTCAGCTGAGAGGCTCCATAAAGCATCAAAACCTTCCGAGAAAACGGAGCAACTTCCAGCCTTCTCTTTTGATCTAAAAATATATATCAGCTCTTCAGCATCTTAAGGCAACCTTCAGTTGCTGGTGAGTTCAGGGAATCTGCGTTTGCTTCCTAGAAGAATTTCAGCATTCGCTGGAAGACTTTACTGTCAGCTGTGGTTTCCTTTGCTCTGTTGGCTGCCATTGTCCACGTGAACATTTGACTGCAGTAAAGGCTCTTGTCTGCTCGGCCAAAAGGGCTGGATCCGGCCAACATTCCTCAGAACGCGTACATTGGAAAGATGGAGACGACGTGGATTGCATGAGCTGCTGATGGAAAGGTCAAGAGGTCATGAGAGACGGCTCCTACTGGAGCTTCTCCAACACAGCACAGAGGAGCAGGAGAGCTCATCTTATCTGTAGCTCTAAAGCTCCTCTTCCCCTTAGCCTTTGATGTGTTTTCTCTTATCTCTTTCTCTGTTAGCTCAATTTAGAGTACCTCAGAGATCTCATTTTAGATGAAGTCACTTCTGGGCTGAGATTTCACGTGTCTGGTCTTCAAAGGAGCGACGTGCACCATGCGTTGGGCAGCTCGAGGAGTTCACCAGTGCTTTGTAACTCTCAGTAGCTGGTTTGAATTCAGCCTGAGGTGCTTCTGATGCCAGCCTTTGACAGTCGGCAGGGCTCGGCCAACAATGGGTTGGCCAACTGACTCAAGTCTGACAGCAGAGAAGTGTATCTTTCTCAGACCCCTCAGGGCCAGAGCGCTAGCTCAACACTTCTTATTGGCAACAGTTTAAGGACTAAGGTGAAAAATGTCTGTCTTTTTACTAAATGTAGTTCCAGGTCAGGAAACGAGGCTTTTGTTTTGGTAGGATGATGTGGATTAAGTGCTGGATTACTGCTCTTCATGCCTCTCCACCATGGAGGGAGAGATCTCCAAGGTCAGCCTGGAAGGTGCCAGAAGTAGAGATGTGGTCAGGAGACTCGCTATCTAATCTAGCTCTAGCAGTGCTGCAGGTTGACAGCTCTGGGCTGGGTGTTTGGGTTGAGCAAAGCCCAGAGCTCCTGGCGCCAGCTCTGCTCTTTCAGGTACTTGCACCCAGGCCTCTGACTTCTCCTGGACCAGCAGCACCTGATGCCAAGCAGCCTTTTGAAAGGAGAAATCTGGATAGACCAAGTGTTGGTGTGACTGGCGTAGGAAAACTTTCCTTTCTGAGGGAAGTCTTGGCATTTTAAGAAAATACATCCCAAAACTCGGTGTTGTCTAATGACAGAACAATAAAAAAAGCATTTTGGTACCAAGTACTGTAGAACTCTTGGCTGCATTTCTGCTCTAAGCCTTGATGTTGAATTGGGAGAGAATGTTTAGTGGTGCGCACAGCAAAGTGAAGGATCTCCGAGGTGTTCAGGAGAGGCCAAGCACATTGGAATGATTGGCAGTGTGTCTCAGGAAAGGCTGGATGTGGCACTCAGTGCCATGGTCTGGCCGATGTGGCCGTGTTGGGTCAGAGGCTGGACTTGATGATCTCAGAGGGCTTTTCCAGCCTTAGTGATTCCGTGATTCAATTTTCAGAAAGGGAAAAAAATCCCAACCATAAGCTAGAGAAGTGTTACGTATTTGTGGCACTCGGCTTGCGACGACTGCGTTGTGCTTGGGCAGCTCACTGCCTGGATTCCTCTTGCAATTCTTCCAGCCTGATGGAAGCCATTGGGTTTCATGCGTTTGGTCATTGAAATTCCCCAGCAAGGGAATTTTTGATTTTTGTTTTGATCCGAGTAAACAGAGGTCTAATGCTGGTGTGGAACTGGACACATGCTGCACATCCATCCCTGTTATTTTTAATCCTCAAGTAGTTATTCATGCAAATAGTTAACTTGTGGCATCCGTTTATACAAAGGGGTGAAAAAAACCAGACTGCGCTGAGGTGAAAAGTTCTTGCCAGGCTTTGTCACACAGGGGTTTGTCTGAGACTTTGCTGGCTGCTTCATCTTTGGAGAGAGTATTTGCTGTCTGCTTTGGAGAGAGTGTTCCCATCAGACATTATGGCATGTCGTAAGATGTCTTCATCATGCCAGAGCATTTTTCAGGTCAGTTGTTTTCAGCCGCCCCCCATATCGTTGGAGAGGTAGCAGATGTCCAAAGGTGAAGTCCTTGTGTTTGTTAAGCTTTTTTTTTTCCTCCCCAAGGAAAAGATGTGCTTAGTGTCACTAGAATTCATGTCTGCTGAAGAAACTGCTTCCTGTTGTGTCCATGGGATCTTCCCCCTGACCCTGGAGTTTCTAGAGACAGAACACGTGTGCAAAGATATATAAGCCTTTGGTGAATATCACTTGAAGCACTCCTACCTGCACCTGGGAACATGTCTGCTCTCACAAGTTAAGCAGCAGTGAGACCTCCAGCAGAACCAGTGTACTGAATACTTCCGAAGTTCCCCTCAAAATGAACCAGGGTGCTGTATACTTCTGAAGCTCTCCTGAGAATGAACCAGGGTGCTGTATAACGCTGAAGCTCTCCTCAAAATGATGGCAGGAGGAGAGTTAAGGCTTTGCCACAAAAAGCAGCTGAAAGCTGAAAACGCTACTCAAGGAACAGCTCAAAATAACACCGTGGGTTGGTTGTGAGCAGGGCTTTGCATCAAGGGGCTGGCAAGGAGCGGCCACGGGCAGAGGCTGTGACACAGGGCTCTGGAGAAGGGCAACTACAACCAGAAATAAGTTGGGCTTCCAGAAGAGGTTCAGACAGGGTGTGTGTCTGACTGGAGTATGCAGAGTTCTTCTACCCTGTTTCTCACCGCGAGAGCACTGGATGTTGTGCTCATTGTTGGGGTCGCTGTTGGTGCTCCTGGCTTGCTTTGCTGGCTCACAGTCTTTCCATCAGTGGGTGGGATGCTGTGAGGAGATGGAGGAAGCACTCAGTAGGCTGAAGAGGGTTCTGGGCAGCCCCTACCTGCTCACTTGAGGCAGTGGGAACAGCAGCTGCCAAAGGCTGGGTTAGGGCTACAGCTGTTATGGACAGTGGCCAGTCCTCAGGGAACACAATGAGCAGGCTACCAGGGTGATGAAGGGGCTGGAACAGCTGCCCTACGAGGGGAGGCTGAGAGCCCTGGGGCTGTTTAGCGTGGAGAGCAGAAAACTGAGAGGGGATCTAATTAATGTCTATACAGAAGGGCTGGGTGTCAAGAAGGCAGGGACAACCTCTTTGCACTTGTGTCCTGTGACAGGACAAGGGGCAATGGATTCAAACTCAAGCACAGGAAATTCCACCTCAACATGAGGAAGAACTTCTTGACTGTAAGGGTTGTAGAGCATTGGAACAGACTCCCCAGAGAGGTTGTGGAGTCTCCTTCTCTGGAGACTTTCCAGACCTGTCTGGATGTATTTCTGAGTGATCTGCTCTAGTTGTGTCCTGCTCTGGCAGGGGGGTTGGACTCAATGGTCTTTGGAGGACCCTTCCAACCCTTAACACTCTGTGATTCTGGGAACACCGTGCTTGTGTCAGCTGCTTCTGAGCTCTCAGTGCTGGGCTTTGCAGCAGCACAGGACTAATTGGAGCTGACATCCTCAGAACCAAGACACAAAACCAAGGCTCTGACCCTCGGTGGCTATCTTGATCCAAGATCTGTCACCCTTCCTGGTAAGAGCAAGTGTGATGGTAACTGGGGTAGCTTCCTGCCTTGGTAATTACTTTCCACATCCTCTGTGAAAAATGCCAGATCTTGAAGTCCACCCCCTTGTTTAATTTTTTTTTTCCTTTTGTCTTGCTCTGAAGAGCAACTCCTCTCACCCCCATTGGGAGAAGGTCCTGGGCAAGATGAGCCACTCTTCTGCTCTCAGGAAGCATGGAGTGGCAGGCACTTTCCCCCATGTGATGGGGTTTTTTTCTCCCCCATCGTTGGTCCTCGTGAGATGGAGGTGGCTTGGGAGGTCCTGCCCTGCTTCCTGGCACTTGATCCTCACGCTGGCTGACCCGAGATTTGTAATCACCTGACTCAAAACAGAGTCAATGATTTGCTGCACTGGGACCAGAAAAACATCTGTAACGGGCAAAAAAACCCTCAAATGTTCCTGGAATTTTCTTAGTCCCAAAGTCTGTTTGGAGAATGGGGCTGGTGCTGGGATCTAACCTGGGGACAAGTGGAATTTGCTCCATGTCACAAGGTTCTCTTTGACGTTGGTGACGTGTGGACAGCTGCTGCCTGACCGTGTCTCCTTGTAGTCTGTTGCCTAAGAAGAATGTCCAGTTGTCTCACCTCTTTCAGGAGCCAGCATTGACTGTTTGAACCCAGTGCTTGTTGGGCTCCTAGTTTTGGTCGATTTGGTTTGTTTGGTTTGTTTTATAACCAGATAAAAGTCAAAAGCAATCTGGAATCCACTGGATTCACAAATAGTAAGTACTTACCCTGTTTCTGAGGTGGTCCCAGGCTTCAGAAACCCAACAGGTTCTAGTTTCAATACGTGACGCACAACAAGAGTTGACTTTTTTGCGGGGACAGACCTTCTCCAACTTAAACCACCAGTCAGAGCAGAGGATGGTTTCCTGCTGCCTGTGAAGCAGCTGCAGAGTGTGGCAGTTCCCTCCTGGTGTCCTCATAAGAGATTTGTCCCCTGGCCACTCAGGTTTTCAGATGCTCTGGCACTCCAGCTGTGGGATAATGAGCTGCTCTGAAAAAGATGGCTCAAATGTTTTCTCTCTCTCCCATTCCCTTCCATGTTTGAACAGTTTGCCTTGTATAGTTTCCATGGCTTCTCTTTGACCGTGAAGTGATAGCTCTGTGCCTGCTGTGCTAAACTCACGCTGATGTCTTGCTGCCTTATCATACTGCACAGAATCACAGATTGGTGGGGGTTGGAAGGGACCTCTGGAGCTCATCGAGTCCAACCCCCCTGCCAGAGCAGGGTCACCCAGGGCAGCCCACACAGGAACAGACCCGGGGGGGGGGGGGGGGGGCGTTGGAAAGTCTCCAGAGAAGGGGCAATGGATTCAAGCTCGCTGAGAATATTTTATGAGCTGTTGGTGATCCTCCTTGCAGGCTCCTGCTTCCCCAAGCATCTCATCCTCACTGCAGATACCTGTCTAGTGTTACCACCCTCTGAACTATGTTACTTGGCTTTTTCTAGCTGGGCAGATCCTTCTTCTGAGGCTTATTTTCCCTGTTTCTGCATGGATCCTTTTGTGTTTCTTAGCTCTCTCACTGCTGCTCCAAATTTAGCATCATCTGCCGTGGTAATTAATATACTGTTTGCCTTTGTTTAGGTCATTAATAAGGATGATCTGCCTATTGGTTCTGGCATGTTCCCAAAAATAGCATCTGTGCACAGGCAGAGTGCACTTGGAAGCCTAGCAACCTGCCAGCTCCTTGTTCACACACTAGTTTAGCTTCATTACAACCATTCTGGCTGGAAGAGCCCTTCAAGATCATCAAGTCCAACCTCATTCCCAGCCCTATCAAAACCACTAAACCATGTCCCTAAGCACAACATCTGCCCGGCTCTTCAACACCACCAGGGATGGTAACTCCACCACCTCCTTGGGCATTTCATATCTATTTATGCCATTAAGTTGTGGTTTGGGTATTACAGAGCTGGTGGGGAGCATGTCGGAGACGATGGGAGAAAAGGAAGTAAAATTCCTGTGTTTGAGAGTAATTCTGCCTGAGACAAGAGTGAGGAGAAACAGGTAGGAACCCTGTCGCTGTTTATGCCGGGAGCGGAGAGATGCAGCAACGTATAAATTCAGCAAGAGCAGGCAAAAGAAGAAACTTTATTAATTTACAACCCCATTTTATATCCCCTAGCCCCATAGGGCGATTGGTCAGTGATCACCCATCTCCTAGGGTGATCGGCTAAAGTCCTACAGCACCTATTTCAAAATATTTTTACAATGTACCATAAACAGAACTTATCAAAACACCAGGTGTTAGTCTAGTTTACGAAACCGTCCTACTGTTTCTCATACCACGTGTGAGAAAGGCAGGATTCTCACCGAATATTGTGACAACCTAGGAAAATTCCTCTGCTAGCAGCTTTTCAGCATCCACAGAACCCACCTCAGACCTCCATCTGCTGGGTTAAAGGGTCCTCCATTGAAGCAGATCCTGTGCAGTCAAAGGCAGCTCTGGGCTGGGTGTTTGGGTTGAGCAAAGCCCAGAACTCCTGGCGCCAGCTCTGCTCTTTCAGGTACTTTCACCCAGGCCTCTGACTTCTCCTGGACCTGCAGCAGAGATTAAACCTCCCTGCAGAGTTTTGGATCTTGTTTAGTATGTGCTGGGGGTAGAGCCCTGGCCCTGGCAGAGGGCTCTGTGCTCGTGGAT
Source organism: Todiramphus chloris collaris (assembly GCA_025345505.1). Taxonomy (NCBI): domain Eukaryota; kingdom Metazoa; phylum Chordata; class Aves; order Coraciiformes; family Alcedinidae; genus Todiramphus; species Todiramphus chloris. The sequence continues at coordinate 88,804 of JANVCC010000167.1, read as the reverse complement.
CCAGCTGGCGGGGCGATGAGACCAGAGCTATGGGCAACCTCCTGGCTGCCATGGCCACTGGGATGGGCATAGCTGAGGACAGCTGTGAGCATGTCTGCCCCTGTTACTGTAAAAGAAGGTCCAGAGGCTATGTTTCTAGGGAGCTGTCCTGAAGCCAGCATGTTCAGGTACATGGGAGAAAAGGAGGCTGGAGCAAAGCCAAAGCTCCTCTAGTCATGGCTTGGAGCAGCACTGGTTCAGAGCCAGCTGAAACCCTCTAGAATTGTAACCTGGGGCTCCACCTGCCCGGGCCGAGCTACCTCTTGCTCTGGGGAGCAGCAGACATGGCACACAGCATCCCCACACCATCCTAGGGGCTAAGGAAGCCAATTCAGCTCTTGTTCCAAGTAGCTTCCTGAAAGAAACAGTTTTGCGGTAGGAGAAGCAGGAGTTGAGCAAACCTGTTGAGCTCCTTGCCATGCAATGCCCCAGCGTCCAGAAGGTGCAGAGCTATGTGAGGATGACACATTGGGTATCTTCGTTAACAGCTTTTTCTGCTGTGTTAGCTTTTGCTTTTTTATATCCCCCCCACCCCCTTGAAATCCTCATTCCGACATTTATTTATTTTTTTTTCCCTTTTCCTTTCTTTTTCTTTTACTTGTGTCATGCTAATGCACGGGGCCACGCTAATGGATGACACAACCTTTTCTCAGGTGGCTTCTGCTCCTGCTCAGGCTGTTACAAGGCTGGTGGTGTTCCCAGGCTCTGGCTCCCTTAGATGCTGGTGCTGCCTGCCCAGGCTTGTGGCTGGCAAGTCCTCACCCAGCCCTTTTCCAGCTCCATCATCCATATTCCTCAAGCACTTCTTGTTTCCCAAGCAGCCCTCTCTGTGCAGTCAGCAGTGGGGCTGGCTTGGCTTCCTGGTGAGGACAGCCCTTTAGAAATGCCTCTTGGCTTCCTAGCTGAGCATCTTGAGGAGGTGTGGACCAGCTTGCTGCTCTTCCATCATCCCTGGCTGCTGCCAACCTCATCTGCCACCCTCCAACGTAACCCTCCCCCAAACTGTGCTTCTGCCAGCCCACCAGCACTGGTGTAGGAGAGGAGAAATGATTCCTCCTCAACAAGATGGTCATCTGGGCTCGGAGTTGCGAGGCACCACTACTCTTGGTGGCCTGCATGGATATAGCATCAGCCTTCGGTCTGTAGGTGAAGTCAGAAATGCCCTGGCTTCCTTGGGGGTGTGATATTTTCCCTCTGACAGGTCAGCCCGGTTGCAGAGTTGGTTCACTAAACATACAGAAGACTAAGCTGGCTCTTTTAGCAGCTTCCTCTGGGTACATTAAGTACCTCACAGAACAAAAACCCAGACGTGTATTGTTAACTCTTCAGATTCCAGATTGTTTATTGGTGTTTTTCTTGTGCTTCCCTTTTTCCCCCATTTTTCTGCAATAACCACATTCCTGACTCTTTATTACTTAAGAGACCTCTTTAGTTACACATCTGAGAGGGAGTTTTCAGTACAAGGGGAAATTGCTGTTAACTGAGCTGCTTCTCTCCACGGTGTCATCCTTTTGTGTTTCCTGGAGATGTTCACCCCACACACACACTCCCCACCCCCTAAAAATGATTCAGGTAGGTAAGCAGTGTCTTCCTTCTTCTCCAGTTATTGCAGCCACGCATAATTAATGTAAAATAAAATGGTTTACAGTCTTGATTTCTTTTTTTTTTGTTTTGAGTTCCTGAAGTTTGTCTGCAAAGGAAAGCTTGAAGGAAATATTTGTCATCTTGGCTATTTACACATTGGGAGTTAGCAGATGAGTAATATTTTTTTTCAGGCACCCTCACTCCTGTAGGAATTGGGAGTTTGGCAGAAATCTGATGTCACTGTGCAGTGCATTTGTCTGGCAGGGTTTGTTTCTGCTCTGGTCACCTTAATTATATTAATTTTTTTATTTTTGGTGGGGTGGGAGGATGTTTCAGACCCCAGGGTTTCTATTAAAAAAATTCCTGCTATGATGATTCCTCCCCTGCCAAGCCAAAAAATAGGCATATTGGGTGGGTGTAAGCCCCAGCCCTTCTAGCTTGATCCCTGGAGGTGGAGAGGACAACAGGACGGAGCTTGTGGTTGTGGCCCAGGGAAGCTCTGGAAAAGCCCCCTTTGATCCTAGCAGCATGTTTCTGCAGGGCTCTGAGGCCATTGCCTCAGGCAGCCTTTCTGCCACTCCACATGACGAGGCCAGAGCTGGCTCATTCCTGACCATGGCTGTTGGGAGAGGCCAGCGTGCTGGCTGTGCCCCGTGGAACACAGTCACAGAACAGTAGGGGTTGGAAGGGACCTCCAAAGACCATTGAGTCCAACCCCCCTGCCAGAGCAGGACACAACTAGAGCAGATCACTCAGAAATGCATCCAGACAGGTCTGGAAAGTCTCCAGAGAAGGAGACTCTATAATCTCTCTGGGGAGTCTGTTCCAATGCTCTACAACCCTTACAGTCAAGAAGTTCTTCCTCATGTTGAGGTGGAACTTTTGTGCTTGAGCTTGAATCCATTGCCTCTCATCCTATCACAAGGCACAAGTGCAGAGAGGTTGTCCCTGCCCTATTGACACCCAGCCCTTCTGTATTTATAGACATTAATTAGATTCTCTCAGTCTTCTCCTCTCCAGGCTAAACAGCCCCAGGGCTCTCAGCCTTTCCTCATAAGGCAGCTGTTCCAGCCCCTTCATCATCCTCGTAGCCTCCCGTGGACTCTCGCCAGTATTTCCCTGTCCCTCTTGAACTGGGGAGCCCAGAACTGGACCCAGTAATCCAGATGTGGTCTCACCAGGGCAGAGTAGAGGGAGGAGAACCCCCTTGACCTGCTGGCCACACTCTTCTTAATGCCCTCCAGGAGACCATTGGCCTTCCTGGCCACCAGCTCCCTGGGCAGCCCATTCCAGTGCCTGACAACTCTTTCTGGAAAGAAATGCTTCCTGAGATCCAGGGGTCAGGGTGTTCCCTTAGACCTGTGACAGCCGCTCTCTGTTACCCCCTCCCTCCCCAGAGGGAAAGAGAAAGGAAATGAGGGGGAGAGATGAGCCGTTAGTGAAGGGAACTGAAGCAGCTTTAATGACAATGCAAATAATAACAATAAAAATGGAATATATACAAATCTATACAAACCCAGTACGGAACCCAACCCCCCTGATGGTAATTCCATCATCGTCACCACTGATGCTGTGGAGCAGGCACTGGGGCAGTCCCAGACTGGGCCCTGCAGCAGACGGGAGCTGTGTTCAGGAGCTGGATTCTGGTACCGGGTTCAGGAACACGCAGATCAGGATCAAAGGCAGAACGGACAGAGGCCTCCTGGGATGCTCCAAGGAAGGAACCCAAAGAGGACCTGAGCCAAGCCAAGCAAAGCTGGAAAAGCAGTTCAAGAGGGGAGAGGAGCCACAGACCCTCCAGATCCCTCAGCTTATATGGAATGTGACGTCTATGGGCTGGAATCCCTCACTGGACAGTTTGGGGTCCCCTGTCCTGTTCCTGCAGGTGCAGCCTTTTCCTTTCTGCAGCCCCCAGTGTGGTGCACAAGATCCAGCAGTGGCCTTGGTCTGCACCCCAACCCTTGGCAGTAACTGTAACTGTTTTGGCTGTTCCTCACTGCCAGAAGCAGCCACTGTCTGTGAGAACAGGCTGCTGGCTTCAGACGGGGCAGGGGGTTAGAACTGAGCTGGAAAGTCAAATCCCTGACCAGAATGAGTCCTGTTCTCACTCACCCCAGGACAGCCTCCCTTCAGGAAGGAGGCAGGAGTCTGAATGGGGCAATCGGCTTCGGTGCGCAGGGTGTAGCTCAAACCCTGCAGCGCTGAAAAGGACAGTTCCTTCGGTGGTGGTGTCCAAAATGGCTTTTACAGCTGTGTCACCTTTACTGGGACAGCTCTGGCTCCATTTGTCTGTCGTGTTTTGGGAGGAAGGCTTTGGGTTGCTCTGCAGGAGGCGACTGATGGGAATTTGGGCCATGCACAGAGTGGGAACCAGTTTGGTTAGATCTGATTCTGATGGATCCGTTGCACGGGTGGAGTGGGCAATGTCCTTCAGCCCATAGAGGTGACAATCAACATGAAATATGGTTTCTGTCACTTTACCAAATATTTTTCTCTTCTATTTCGCTCTTGCATCTTAAGCTGTTAAGATTTTCATACCTTTCTATTCTATTTCTGTAATTTCAAGCCCTGTGAGGTGGGAGTTGGCAGAAGGACATGGCAGCAGCACACCTCCACGCACGTACTTTTGATTTTTTTTAGCAAAGATGTGTACTGGGAGAAGCTGATTGTGAATTCCTTTATAGCCACTGCCTATCTACCAGGGTTCCCTGGCGGACAGACACAAGTAGAACCCCCCATTTTGGGGATAGGGTTTTCCCTTTTGGTTCCCGGAAATCGCTTTAGGCATTTGAAATAGGCTGTTGGAACCAGATTGTGGCTCTTTGTGGGGTGGCAGCTTGACCCTGGCCAAACAGCATGCTGCTCCAGACTGTGCCAGCTCATTTGAGGTTGTCCCATAATATTCCTGTGGTTTGAATCCGCTCTTATTTTAATTTTATGGTTGTAAAATAAGCCTGTGCTCTTTAGACACGGCATGAGAAGTCAACACCTATGAGAGGAAGACATGAGTCTGTATGATCATCAGGCCCAGACAGCATGGGTTCAGGAAAGGCAGGTCCTGCTTGACCAACCTGATCTCCTTCTTGACGTGGAAAAGGCTGTGGACGTTGTCTACCTGGGCTTTAGTAAAGCCTTTGACACCATCTCCCATAGCACTGGCTTATGGCTTAGACTGGTCTGCTCTGCAGTGGGTTAAAAACTGTCTGCGTGGCCTGTCCCAGAGAGTTGTGGTGAACGGAGTCAAATCCAGGTGGTGGCTGGTCCCCAGTGGTGTCCTCAGGGCTCAGTTTTGGGGCTGGTCTTGTTCAGTATCATTATCAACAATCTAGATGAGGGGGTTGAGTGCTTCCTCAGCAGGTTTGCAGATGACACCAAATTGTGTGGGAGTTTCAATCTGCTTGAGGGTAGGTAGGCTCTACAGTGGGATCTGGACGGGTTGAATTGATGGGCCAAGGCCAACTGTGTGAGGTTCAACAAGGCCAAGTGCCAGGTCCTGCATTTTGGTCACACCAACCCCAGGCAACGCTCCAGGCTTGGGCAGGAGTGGCTGGAAAGTGCCTGGTGGAAAAGGACCTGGAGGTTCTGGTGGACACCTGCCTCAACATGAGCCAGCAGTGTGCCCAAGTGGCCAAGAAGGCCAATGGCATCCTGGCCTGGATCACAAATTGGCCAGTAGGACCAGGGAAGTGATCGTGTCCCTGTACTGGGCACTGGTGAGGCCACAGCTTGAGTACTGGGTTCAGTTTTGGGCCCCTCTCTATAAGAAGGACGTTGACGTGCTGGAGCAAGTTCAGAGAAGAGCAACAAAGGTGGGGAAGGGTTTGCAGACCAGGTCCTGTGAGGAGAGGCTGAGGGAACTGGTATTGTTTATTTTGGAGAAGAGGAGGATGAGGGGAGACCTTCTCACTCTCTACAGCTCCCTGAATGGAGGTTGTAGTGAGGTGGTGTTGGTCTCTTCTCCAAGTAAATGTCAGGATAAGAGGAAATGGCCTGAAGTGGCACCAGGGGAGGTTTAGGTTGGATATCAGGAAGAATTTCTTTCCTGAAAGAGTCATCAGGTGCTGGAACAGACTGCACAGGGAGTCAGTGGAGGCACTTCAGGACATGCTCTAGTGGGATGGTGAGGTGGTTTTTTTCTGTGGGGTTGGTTTTTTTTGATTGGCTTTTTTTTTTTTATTTGGGTTGGGGTTTTGTTTGGTTTGGTTTGTTTTTTTGTCATGTTTTGGGGTTTTTGTTGTTGTTGATGGTTGGACACAATGATCTTAGAGGCCTGTTCCAACCATGACAGTTCTGTGACTCTGTGATCGTGACATCTGGGTAGCTTGAATGTGAGTAGTTTTAAGTGGTCCAGTTTATTTGGGACTTAGATTTCTTCCTGGCTGTTCCCATTCTCCCTTTGGTCTCTCCAAAAGGAGGACAGCTCTTCCAATCCTTTCCTATAGTCTCCTCTTACGTTGGGCTATGGACCATCCATGACAAAGGAATTCAAAGACACTGGAGACAAAACCAGGGAGCAGATCAATGGAGAAGCAGTCAGTGCACAGATGCATGACTCATTCTGCTGCCCCAGCCAGACATCCCCCCTGTCCCTGGAAACATGATGGTCACAGAATCACAGAATGGTGGGGGTTGGAAGGGACCTCTGGAGACCATCGAGTCCAACTCCCCTGCCAGAGCAGGGTCACCCAGGGCAGCCCACACAGGAACAGATCCAGGGGGGTTGGAAAGTCTCCAGAGAAGAACAACCTCTCTGGGCAGCCTCTTCCAGGCTCTGTCACATTCACACCAAAGAAGTTTCTCCTCGTGTTGAGGTGGAACTTCCTGTGTTCCAGCTTATACCCATTATTCCTTGTCCCATCCCAGGGCACCACTGACAAGAGCCTGGCCCCTTCCACTTGACCCCCACCCTGCAGATATTTGTAACCATTCCTAAGATCCCCTCTCAGGCTTCTCTTCTCCAGGCCAAACAGCCCCAGGGCTCTCAGCCTTTCCTCACCGGAGAGATGTTCCAGTCCCTTCATCATCCTCATAGCCTCCCTTAGACTCTCTCCAGTATTTCCTTGTCCCTCTTGAACTGGGGAGCCCAGAACTGGGCACAGTGCTCCAGATGTGGTCTCACCACGGCAGAGTAGAGAGGGAGGATAACCTCCTTTGACCTGCTGGCCACACTCTTCTTAATGCTCCCCAGGAGACCATTGGCCTTCCTGGCCACAAAGGCCCATTGCTGTCCCATGGAGAACTTCTTGTCCACCAGGACACCAAGGTCCCTCTCCACGGAGCTGCTTCCCAGCACATCTGCCCCTCACCTGTACCAGTACATGGTGTTGTCGCTCCCCAGGTGTAGGAATCTACACTTGTCCTTGTTGAACCTCATTAGGTTCCCCTTTGCCCAGCTCTCCAGCCTGTCCAGGTCTCGCTGGATGGCAGCACAGCTCTGGGGTGTCACCCACTCCTCCCAGTTCAGTATCATCAGCAAACTTGCTGAGGGTCCACTCCATCCCTTCATCCAGGTCATTCAGGAGGATGTTGAGGACAACTGGACCCAGCACTGACCCCTGGGGAATACCACTGGCTACAGGTCACCAGCTGGACTCTGTGCCACTGATCACGCCCCTCTGAGCTCTGTTGTTCAGACAGTTCTCAACCCATCTCACCATAACTCTTCTAACCCACACTTCCTGAGCTTACTCATGAGGATGTTCTGGGAGACAATGTCAAAAGCCTTGCTGAAGTCAAGGTGGACACCATGCCCTGCTCTCCCTGCGTCTATCCAGGTTAACAGGCTGGAGCATGTGTGAGCATGAGCCCTGCTGAAAGGAGAACCAGAGATGTACTTTAAGCGTGGGGGGTTCTCCATGGGCCACATGGTTGGGCTGTGTGTCTAGCCTGGAGCCAGACCGAGGAGTGAGGAGCAGACTTGATCCCTTGCTGTGCTGGCCATCTAAAAAAATGGTCATAACAACTTCAGTTGTCCCAGTTCTTAATTAAAAGAAGGAAAAGCAGTTCCTGAAACTGAGAGAGGTGGTGAGTGCTTCGCTTCCTGGCATGTTCTCATTAGCAAGTCATGAGCTCCCAAAGGTAAGAGATGTTTCTACTGTGGGAACTCTGATAGAACTTCTTTCTTTAGGGGTGGGATGTGATGCTCTTAAGCTAGCTGTAAGATGGGGCCCAAGCAAAGACCTGTCTGGCAGAGTTCCGTTAGAAGAGTCCTCTGACTCGGTGATGGACTTTCACCCCGGTGTCCTTGACAAAGTCATGCTGTGTAAAGGTGGCATGGTGCTTCCATTCTACCAAACCACTGGACAAACGTCCAGGGGCGGCAAGTGGAATGATGTGTCCCTGGGGCCACAGAGCAGAGGTAGACTGAGACCCTTGCCTCCTCTGCTGAGCGACAGGGACAAGGAGGGAGGTCTCAAAGGAAGCAAAGAAATGCTGGCAGTTGGCTCCTGGCCCATGCTGTGTTCTGGGTTTGTGTCTTGCAGCGTATTTCTGTTTCCTGATGACAGCACTGGGCGTGACTGCCGGCGCGCATCGCCTCTGGAGCCACCGTTCCTACAAAGCCAAGCTTCCTTTGCGGATCTTCCTGGCTGCAGCTAACTCCATGGCTTTCCAGGTGGGCTTGTGGTTGCCTGGCCGGATTGGTGGCCTCCAGGCAGCTTTCTCTTTTGCTCACAGATCCCCTCATCTTAGAAAAACCAAGAGGGAAGAAAAACCCCCAACAAAATAGTGGCAAAAAGCCATTTGCTGCTAAGGCACTGCTGGCTCAGGGGTGCAGAGCCCCTCTCACCACCCACCTAACAGGACGTGTTAGATAGTCCAGGAGCAGGCAGTGCTGAAGGACCAAGTTGAACGTGCCCAGATCAGGGGCTCAGCATCCTAGGTCAGACCTGTCCTTCACACAACAACGGAGAAACTTTTTAACGGCCAGTTTGATGCAGATGTGTTCGCGTAATCAAGTCTCTTTGTCCAGCCAGGCAGCTGGAGATTTTGATGTATCCAGCAAGGAGAGCAGACATCCTGCCAGTGTCTAACTGATCTCTGGTTTATGCGTCATTTTTCACCAGTAAAATTCAAATACATTTGCAAAGAAGTTTGTCACTATTTGTCTACTTACTACCAGGCAAGCTTAGACCTCAGAAATGTTTGTGTAACACCCAGCTGGTGGTTGGAGTTATTGCAGAACCAAGATCTTCCTGGTATGAGTTGAGTTACTCCTTTGGATATTGAAAATAGAGACGTGAACTTGTACTAACATTAAAGGTGTGGGGCTTGGCTGCTGTAACCACTCATGGCACTGGGTGTCACCTGTGTGTCCTGCCTTCAGCTTTCAGCATTTTCCCTTCAGTCTGGTTGAGTTCTCAATGAGAATTTGACAGAGTATGAAGAGAGGCCCTCGAGCCACTTCTGTCCTATTCATTTATCATCTTTGATTTTTTTTTTAATATTTTTTTATTTTGAGAAGGAAAGAACTAATCTTGTTAATCATAGAATGGTTTGTGTTGGAAGGGACCTTAAAGATCATCTGCTTCCAACCCCCGTGCCATGGGCAGGGACATCTCCTACTAGAGCAGGTTGAGAAGAGGAGAGGAGAGAAAAAAAAATCAAA
>JANVCC010000167.1:25957-79175 GCA_025345505.1 Todiramphus chloris collaris | reverse complement strand
GGAGAGGAGAGGAGGGGAGAGGAGGGGAGAGGAGGGGAGAGGAGGGGAGAGGAGGGGAGAAAGGAAAGTAGAGGAGAAAGGAAAGGAGAAAGGAAAGGGGGAAGGAGAAAGGAAAGGGGAAAATAAAGGAAAGGGGGAAGGAGAAAGGAAAGGGGAAAATAAAGGAAAGGGGGAAGGAGAAAGAAAAGGGGAAAATAAAGGAAAGGGAAAAGGATGTCCCCTCGTTTTCACTGAGGAGCTGGGTGATCTCCTTTGCTTCGCTTGGTTTCCTTTGTTCGCTTGTGCAGTGAGCTGGTTAGGGCGTGACACAGCAGACCGACGGTAAGGGGCTGATTTTCGCTGCCTCCTCTCAGTGGCTCGGATGAGTCAGTGCTGCAGAAAAACGTTCCCCTCATCCCCAGCCCCCTTTCAGCATCACTGCAGCCATGGCCTGCCAGCAGCATGGGGCTGAGCGTGGCAGAGCCGAGCCCTTTCAGGGGCTCCTGTTCTTCACTCGAGGGCACTTGCAGACAGAGAGCATCTTTGCAAGGCTGAAAGTGGCCACGGAGGCATTTCATCTGGGTTATTTACCTGCTCTTTGCAGTTTTTCCTGGAGCACGCTCAGCAGCACGGGTACCCTCAGCGCTTTCTCTCCAACTCTGGCAGCTGTGAGAAAGGGCAGTGATCTCTGTGCTGGTTTCAGCACAAGCTGCAGGTACACACAGCTGGCCTCAGCCTGGGCTTACCCTGCCCTGCAGTGTGTTCAAACCCTGCAAATGCTCTGCTTAGTGCTGCTGGGAGCTGTGCTGCTGGGCTTGGTGGTTCTGGCTGTCCCTAAAAGTAACCCAAGCCCTTCTTTCCTTCGGGTGTTGCTGCCTGGGTACCCCTCTGGCGAGACAAAGATGGAAATAGCAGAGGAAAGCAACTCCGCTAAGCATTCTCTGCTTAAAATTCCCACTGGTGTGGAGCTGGGCAATGACTCATGTGTTCACGTTTCACTGCTGGTGTTGGGCAATTCCATTCAGAGATGAGCGTGTGGCCTGGGTTTTTGCAAGTCATGTACATGCTTACAGTGTCCTGCGCTAACAGCTTGTCACCGCTGCAGAAAACACCAGTTTGGCCAGTGCATCCTGCAGAGCAAACTGGGAGGCTGCAATCCCTTCATCTGAGTAAACTCAAAGTCTCCCTCTACGGCTCCCAGTCTGAAATCATGGTCTATCCCTTCCTCCCTGCAATCCACATAATCCCATTTGCAGCCAGAAGGCATTTCAGTGACCCCTATCTGCTGACAGCTCGAGCAGAGATGGGATGGAACTTGCTTTGTGTCTGAGCTGGATTCAGTGCTGAGCTGATATCATGGGCCTGAGACTTTTATTCCATCCTGGCTGCAAATGCAAGACTTGATTTACCATAAAACAGGCACATCTCCTTTGGTATCTTAATCATACAATGGTTTGGGTTGGAAGGGACCTTAAAGACCATAGGCAGGGACACCTCCCACTAGAGCAGGTTGTTCGGAGCCCCATCCAGCCTGGGCTTGAACAGCTTATCTGGGCAACATGTTCCACTGTCTCACCACCCTCATAGTAAGGAATGTCTTCCTAATACCTCATCTAAACATATCCTCTTTCTGTTTAGAACTATCACCCACCCCTTGTCCTATCAGCCCATTCCCTGATAAAGAGTCCCTCCCCATCTTTCCTGTAAGCCCCCCTTAAGCACTGGGAGGCTGTGCTCTGGTACACATCCCTGCAGAGAGAGCAGGTCCTGATTTTACAGTGAAATATGCATCCCTCCAAAAGGCTGAGCCAGTTCAGCTCATTTTCAGGTCAGGGAAAGGCATATGTAATGTTCCACAAGCTCTGTCCCATTTTCAGCACTTCATTTATGCCTGGAGGGTGTCAGTGTAACAGGCTTAGAAAATGATGCTGGAACTGAGTGCCTCTGCACAGCAGTGCCCTGAAAATAAATATGCAAGCTCCCTGAAGAGTTATAAAAGAACGATGTAAACAGTATGTACCTGGTCCCTCCAGCCCTGTGTCCATCCTTGGGCAACAAGCACCCAGGGAGGCCATGGCCCAGGGCAGGCTGATGCTGGTAACTCCCAAGAGGCTGTTGATCTCCAGCTCTGGGATACGTCTGATCCGTGTCACTGGTTCCCAGAGCACATCCCATTCTTTGCAGGCACTGACAGGAGCCGTGTGCCATCTCCCCACAAAGCTGGGGACCCCGAGGGTCTCTTCAGTCTTTTGTTTGAGGAGCATCAGAGAGGGGCTTGTTGCCGTTCCCTCACGGGGAAGGGGTTGTCAGCGGTGCAGCCACGGCAGCCCCTGCCCCGTCACCTCTCACCCCGCTCTCCATGCAGAACGACATCTATGAGTGGAGCCGAGACCACCGGGTGCACCACAAGTACTCAGAGACGGACGCCGACCCACATGATGCCCGCCGCGGCTTCTTCTTCGCCCACATCGGCTGGCTCTTCGTGCGCAAGCACCGCGACGTCATCAAGAAGGGGAGGAAGCTGGATTTCACTGACCTGCTGGACGACCCTGTCGTCAGGTTCCAGCGGAAGTAAGTGGGAAGCACTGGGCCCTCATGGGAGGCGGGGCGGTGAGAGCCTTTCACTTGGTTGTCTAGTTGGGGCTTGTTCCTTAGTTTTAGTTTTTCCCTTTTTTCCACCAAGCCACCTCAGCTGCCGGTGGCAGGATGGCTGTCCCTCACTCCCCACTGGTGCCCTGTGGCTGATGCTTGCTGGCTCTTCTGGCAAGCTCTGCTGCACAAATGCCGAACCCTTGTCCTTGTCCCTCTGCTTCTCTCAAAAGCTGTGAAAACAACCACTGCAGAAGCTGCTGGGAGCTTGCCCTCTGGTCACTGGACTAAATGCTGTATAACTCCTGCCTTAACATGGAAGAGCACTTTTCACCCTGCAAACTCCTCTTTTAAAATCTCAGCACAGGTCAAGTGCTTCCTCTCCCAAGACCATTAGTCCTTCACAGGATTAATTATCTCCTTTCAGAATCGGGGCAGACCTCATTCATTTTGCTACGCGGTCTGTGAGAGGTGGGAATTAGGCAGCATACTTTGCCCTCTGTGAGTACCTGTATTTTAGGAAGAGAAGACTGTCTGCAGGGCCAGGTGCTTTGGCAAACCACACGAACTCCTTTATGAGTGTTTTATGTGTGAAGGGAGCTGCCATTTGAGTCCAGAACCCAGTTTGGTTTGCATCAGAGAAATCTTGCACTAGCACAATGACTCAAGTCAATGAGTCAAGTTTCTCCTTTCCATTGAAAAGGAGAAGTTGAAGTGTTGTTTTTTTTGACCTGTCAGGTCAGATCAGTAAGAACCTCAGTGATCCCTCCTTTGGCAAGTTGGCCAGGTTGTTAGTTTTGTTGAACTTAGAGGTGCTGGTGATCTGCGGGTGAGGAACCATTCAACCAGTTCACCACCACATCACTTCAGCTGAAATGGCAGTGCTCCAGGAGGCACTCAGAGCAATGTTTACCCCATGGGAATAACTGAGCGATGATCCTGCCTGGGACGGGAGAGGGATGCACGCAGGTCAAGTGTCTTTACGACAAAGGTTTTGTGGGATGAAACAGTGCTGTTCCCCAAGCATGTCTGGGGGCATTGGTTCCCCTGATCTCCAGGTAAGGAGGTTTGTTGTTCCAGGATGAACATTCTGAATTGGCACTGGGAAAATGATGTCATGGTTGTAGAGGTCTGAAATGTTCCTGCTGCTCCGATGATGGGGCCAGCCCAGGTTATGCTGGGGGGTTTCTGGCAGAGCCTTGGCTCCAGACGTCAAACCCCGCTTCATCCCAGCTGCCAATCCCACCACGATGTCCTTTTCTTTCCCTCCAGGTATTACAAGAGTTCGGTGGTGCTGATGTGCTTTGTGATCCCTACCTTCGTGCCCTGGTACGTCTGGGGCGAGAGCCTGTGGAATGCCTACTTCCTTGCCTCCATCCTCCGCTACACCATCTCCCTCAATGTTACCTGGCTGGTTAACAGCGCCGCTCACATGTACGGCAACCGCCCCTACGACAAGTCCATCAACCCCAGGCAGAACACCTTTGTCACTCTGGGAGCCATCGGTAAGTGCTGGAACCCTGGGTAGAGCTTTGCAAACTGGGAGCCACATCCTATTGCATTTCACCCAGCCCGGGGCTTTGGACACCTGCCACTGGGCACCACTTGGAGCTTGGGCTCGGAGGAGGCTGGAGCCTGCGCATCATAGAGGAAGGCTGCCTTGTTCTGCTGGTGGTTCCCAGATGGATGTAATGCCATGCAGTCTCTGGGTAGAGATGTGTTCACAGCAGCAACCCTCTCAGCAGGCAGCTGGGGACAGCGCAGCAGAAGCGAGTGACTCCGCGTATCACTCGGCTGCAGGTCTCCCCTCTTGAAGCTCTTCCCTGAGCACAAAGGGTGGGATGTGCCCCTTTCTGCTGGGGAGCAAGGCCCAAAGCGCTGAAACAGGGTCCCCTGTGGCTCCGCCCTAGAGGTGTCCCATGGCCGGGGATGGAGCATAACCTGCACTGGATGCAGGACTTGGGAAACAGGCTTTGGGATGTCCCACCTAAGCATGTTTCTAGGTTCAGAAGATGCCAGCCATGTGGTCTTTACACCCTCTCTGTTTTTCAGGTGAGGGTTTCCACAACTACCACCACACGTTTCCATTTGACTACTCAGCCAGCGAGCTGGGCCTGGCATTCAACCCCACCACCTGGTTTATTGACTTCATGTTTTGGTTGGGGTTGGTCAGTGACCGCAAGCAAGCTCCGAAGGAGATGATCCAGGCTCGCAAGGAAAGGACTGGAGATGGCAGTGCTTGAGAAGAACCACTGCGATGGACCGGTGCCAGCTCACACGTGGGTGGGTGGGTGACGTGTGCACACCCCCTGCCTGTAGTGGATTTATTTTCGTCTGGGTAAAATTAATTTTCTTTTTAGATCAGTTGGGTCAAATTAATTTCCCCAGGAACAGGTTCAGCCCCAGCTTTTCTTTTTCCTTATTAGCTGTCTGTGTCCAGAGCTCGGACGATGAAGTATAAAAATGTTAGGTATTATTTAATATTCCAGTTAAACAAGAGAGAAATTTGATTTTAGTTGCTGTAGTTCATGTCTGAAATACACTGTAATCTGCTCGTCCTTGGTAAACATTGGTGGGCTGAAGGAACTACTCAAGTGCAGCGAGGGGAGGTTTTTGTTTCAATTACTCAGATACCTTTTGAGATGCATTTCTTGGAGGGGATGGGGCAGGATCCAAAGTGCTGTTCCAACTCCAGACTAGTGGGAAGGACGGTAACAGCACCAATGAAAAACAGGAGGATGCCCAGTGGTCCTAAATGTAGTTCGCTAGCTAGACATTACTTTGAAAACCTGCTTTCTTCTTGGGTTTGTTTTGATTTTTTAGCCCTGTTAAGCACCCAGTGCACTGCTGTCTTTGCTAAATACAAAACCCATTTACTGCTGAGCAGGCTTTGGTGTTGGAGATTAGCCTCTAAACAGGCCAAAATGCCAGCTGATGCTGTGTTGATCCCTTTGTTGTAGCATACACATTGTAATTTATAAAGTTATAAAGCTCAGCCATGTCTTAAGCCAAATAAAAGCTTTGGTTTCGACATTTGGAAACCCAAGTTACGTTCTGATGGGTCATGGCCATTGCTGCATGCCTGGTTTAGCTCCCTTTGCACAAGAGGCCTCTTCATTTCCTTTTCTGCCTTTGACTGGTGGGTCTTAGAAAACTGACCTTTGTCTAAGTCAGAGTCTGGACTAATATTTCAGCTGCATGCAACATGCATTGGTTTCTGAGCAAACTATAAAGACAGTTCTGTAGCTTCTGAATTTTAACAGTTGCCTTGTTGAAAAAAAAAAAAAGGTAAGAAAAAAAGAAAAAAAGGAAGAAAAAGGAAGGAAAAAAAGAAGAAAAAAAAAGAAAAGAAAAAAAGGAAGTGAAAAAGGAAAAAAAGAAGAAAAGAAAAAAAAGGAAGGAAAAAAAGAAGGGAAAAAAAAAGAGAAGAAAAGTAGAAAAAGAAAAAAAAAAAAAGAAGAAAAATCTTTTTAAAAAAGCATGTGTAATTAATAGGATGTGTAGCCCTTTGTGTCAGGTGTTGGCCAGTGCACCAGGGGGGCTTTGTAGTGTCAGCACTGGAGCGCTTCTGAAGGTAGAGGGGATGATTTCCCTTTACAGAGAAGGTCACAACCTTGCCCCTCCGAGAGGCAGTGCCCGTTTCCCACCTGACAGCCCCAGGCCCTGGGCAAGGCAGGGATCTCCAGGTAGCTGAAACTCACACAGATATTTTCAGGCAAGGTGTAGAACTGGGAGGTGGGGGGGAAATAAAAAACGAAAACTGTTTCATTGTTGTTCTGTTTCTTGTTTTCCAAATGGTGCCATGTAATATAAGAGATTTGTCTTTCTTCTGTATTCCATCCAACAGGTGTTTTAACAGTGTTCCTTTCCCATCGATGATGTGCAGACTCTTGAGTGATTTACAATAAACGGTTATGAGTCAGACTGGCTGCAGTGTTGTCTTTTGGAAACTCTCCCAGAGCCAAGGGCTTTGTGCATCATGTGTCAGGAGTTACAGCAGTGCTTCAGTTGGCGTTTCTCTGGGTGCAGTGCTTCCAAAATACCCATCCCCTCGGCATCTCTGGTTTCCTCCTCAGTAGAAGAGGGAAACAGAAGGGCACCAAGAGGTTTGGTCACTTTGGGCTGAGTGGCCAAGCTGACAGAAGGGAAGAAGAACGTTGGAGCTGACATAGGCTTGGAAGAAGACAGTGGCCAGTTCTTGCATGTGAAAGTGCAAGACACTGGAACAGGTTGCCCAGAGAGGTGGTGGAAGCTCCATCCCTGGAAGTGTTTAAGGCCAGGCTGGATGGGGCTCTGAGCAACCTGCTCTAGTGGGAGGTGTCCCTGCCCATGGCAGGGGGGTTGGAACAGGATGGTCTTTAAGGTCCTTTCCAACCCTGACAATTCTATGATTCTGTAATTCAGCAAATTACCAGCCCAGTGTGACTGCAGGATGGTGCTTTAAGCAAAAATACAAAGTATTTCATTTAGATTTTACTGTGCTGAGATGTGCCTGAAGTCCTGGGTGTGTGACAGAAGTGATGTCTTCATAGAACCATAGAATCATTATGGTTGGAAAGGACCTCTAGGATCATCAAGTCCAACCTTCATCCCAGCATCTCCCTCACCACCAGACCATCGCCTCAAGTGCTGCATCTACTCCTTTTTTTAAACACCTCCATTCACCCAGAGCTGGGGCTATTTGACAGACATGGGAATTACAAACACAGCAGTTGGAGATGTCTCACCCTCCCTCTCTCCCCTACTGTGCCTGCTCCAAGGAGTGGGAACTGGCTCCCAGAGCTGAGAGGTTTCTGACCTTGAGGTTGCTTCCTCCTTTCCTTCGGTTGACAGGCAGTTGGAGGGCAGAAAAAGATCATTTGGAACCTGCCTTCAAAATTACACACGCCATGGGTTTGGAGTTGGTGTTTTGAGTGTAGGAGTGAAGCTGGGAAGATGTGCAGATGGCCAGTCTTACTGCACCCCATTTGTACAACTGGAGAGCTGCAGTGAATGCCCTTTACTGGCACTTGGATACATATCTTCCTGTTGATCTTGATGGGGCTCAGGGAGCTGGGGTTTTGAAATCATGAGAAGGTTGCCCGTGGTTTTGAAAAGACTGCAAGTAAGGCAAGGAACATCATTCAGAAAAAGAAAAGCTTCTCCATCTTATCTTGGAGCCTGTCCTCCTGGAATTCCTGTTTCTGGAGATGAACTTCTCCACGTGGTAGAGATGAGGAAAAAAAATCAGTTACCCTTTGCAGGAAAGCTAGGTTTTTGTAGAGAATGCCTTGAATTTTGGTAAACCAAGAAATAATTCCATACATTTCCTTTATTTTATTCTTTTTTTGTTTTGATTTTCTTGTGTGTGTATGTTTGAAGTTTTTGCTTGTTTGTTTCAGGTTTGGTTTGGAAATCATTTTGGCCACGTTCTCTAGTGTGGTCTCCCCTCCCTGAAGGTGTTGTAATTCCTCTGGGAGGCAGGAAGGACTCCAGTCTCCTGCCAGGACAGCTGCTGGATCCACCCTCAGCGGGGTGCAGTGACATGGGGAGGTGATGGAGCCCCAGTAAGAGGGGTACTGGGGCATGAGCTGCTCTCCTTTCTCTTGAGGACCCTGCTTGTGCTTTCTGAGCAGTGCAAAAGCAGAGGGACTCCCGGTCCACGGGCTGGGTGAAACCAAGGTCACAGTGGCTGCCAGAGTTTTCAGTGACTGTCAAACTCGGCAGTGACTGTCAGAGTTTTCCAAGGTCAGGTGGTCTGACAGCACCTGATCTTCCCTTCTCTCCAACCCTGTCCTTGCCACGTTGAACCATCTGGAATAACACAGAATTACTGAGGCTGGAAAAGACCTCTGAGATCATCGACCTCTGAGATCATCAAGTCCACACAGGACTGAGAGCTAGAGGTGTTTTTATGGTGTCCTGTGCAGCGTTGTGTTGTTTCCAAGCTCTCAGCTTCAGCGTGCAGCGGGGACTGAACCTTTTTAACCTTTTCCCCCAGATCTAGTGGAGCCCTTAAGAAGTGCAGCGTTGGCTTGGGAGTCATGTGCTCCTTCCACAGCAGAAACTCAGGAGCAAGTCACCTGCTTTCTGTCATGGGCGGGCTCAAGGAAATGCTACGGATGCCCTGGGACTTGGGGCAATTCACAGAGGAAGGATTTTAGCTGTAACTTCAGAGTATACTTGGCTATGCAAATATTGATGAAAGAAATTCTGTCAGGGCTGCTGTGTACAAAGCTGACCATCAGCATGTGGTGTGACGTCCAGGTTGTGATAGCTGACTGCAGAGGAGATTCCAGGCTCTGCCACGGGCAGGAGCACGGGCTGGAAGGCAAGCATAAGCAAAACCTGCTGGCACTGGGGTTAACACCTCGAGAAAGGGGCTGCGCTGAGAGGGTGGTACTGAAGAAGTCCCTCAGGGTTCGCAGCCCCTGAAAAACATCCGAGTGAATCAGGCATCTCCCGTGGCATCTCCTGCCTGGCAGCCCCAGTGCTGTACCCGGGCTGCAGGGGCCAGCCCTGCTCTGCACACTTGAGCTGGG
Source organism: Todiramphus chloris collaris (assembly GCA_025345505.1). NCBI lineage: Eukaryota > Metazoa > Chordata > Aves > Coraciiformes > Alcedinidae > Todiramphus > Todiramphus chloris. Next base: position 70,086 of record JANVCC010000167.1, on the reverse strand, counting down.
GGCTGTGCCAGGGTCCCGTGTGGCAGCACCAAAACTTCACTTAGCCCTTTGGCACTCGGACGCGGAGCTTTAGCACTGGGGTAGGAAAAGGATGTCTGGTCAGCCCTGGGCTGGTCACCATAGCCCTGGGCCACTTCAGTTGAGGAGGGGATTGCAGTGTAGGGATGCACAGGAGGCTGCTCAGGGTGGCTGGGGCAGATATCTGCCCTGTTCCTCCAGTGGCTCTGCTGTTCCCTTGCAGTCCAGGGTGTCATCTCCATCCCTGTCTCCCTCCACAGCTTGCAAGGGCAAGGCAACTACTGTCCTCTGGCTGGCAGTGATAATTTTTCAGGCCCAGAAATCATCAGCCAGAACACGTCTCTCTGGAAAGAAGCCCAGCAGATGGGAAATGTGGCCTGACTTCAGGTATCGCATCAAGCTGTTGTGTGGGAGGCTTCCAGGAAAAAAAAGAAGGTCTTTCTGAAAGGTCTCCTGTGTCTACATGAGCCTGGAAGTCCATAGAATCATAGAATTGTCAGGGTTGGAAGGGACCTTAAAGATCATCCAGTTCCAACCCCTCTGCCATGGGCAGGGACACCTCCCACTAGAGCAGGTTGCTCAGAGCCCCATCCAGCCTGGGCTGAAACACTTCCAAGGATGGGGCTTCCACAGCTTCCCTGGGCAACCTGTGCCAGGGTCTCACCACCCATGCCAGGCTGGAAATGTGATGACAGACCTATGGGCTCTGGGCAGATGATGCCTGGGAAGGGCAGCTGGAAGGGCTCTCAGCTTGGAGGAATTTTTAGCAGTTGATAATGTATCAGCTCCCGGACTGTGTCCCCGAAGGCATGGCTAGGCTGGACTTGTATTATCTTAATATTTTTGCTCCTTCTACCACTACCCTTATGCAGAAGGAGTCTCACAGGGAGTTAGGGGGCTCCTTCCCACCACCTTCTGCCATGCTTCTGGGACTCTAGGTAAAATTTCTCTTAAGATCTTCTTTTAAATGAGGAATGAAAAGAAAAACTAACAGCAGAACCCAATGACAGACTTTTTTTGACATATGCCCACGTGTTCCAGCTACCTCAACAGCTCTGGGTCAGCAGTGCCCAGCCCAGGAGCATCTCTGGCATCCAGGGCAGGACAGTCAGCAGTGCCAGCCCCACTAGACAAGAGGGAATAGGGAGAAAAAAACCCCAACCCCTAGAAACCTAGGAAAGCATGGAGCCTGTGTGGGAGTCAGGGCTGCCCCTGCATGGCAGGAATTACAGAACCTGCATGCAGGACAAAAATAAACAAACGGGGAAAAAAATTAAATAAAATAAAATTCAAAACCACCTCCCAGTGCTATCGGGAAGAGAATCAGCAGACAAAGGTAAAACCTCATGGGTTGAGGTAAGGACAGTTCCATAACAACAGAACAAGGAGAGAGGAAACAAGAACAATAATACTAATAAAAGAACATACAAAGCAAACGGTGCACAACACAGTTGCTCATCCCCCAGAGCCTGATGCTCAGTCCATTTTCCTGAGCTGTGATCTGCCAGCTCCCCCAGTCACATGCTGAGCGGGACATCCTAAGGTATGGAATATCCCCTTGGCAGGGCTTCAGCGATTCTGGTTTAACCCCTTCCAGCACTTGTGGAAATTAACCCCATCCTAGCCAAACCCAGGACGAATGCCTAATCTCAGTATTAACTGAGGGTGCTAGATCTTCCTGGCTGACATCATTCCGCTAGTGTTTACAGCATAATGAGAGGAAAACATTATTGTAGTAATTCTCATCATTCTTAAAAAAAAAAAAAAAAAAAAAAAAAAAACAAACCAAAAAACAAACAGTTTGTCTTTGGTTCAGAGCATTTTCTCTGCTGCATACAGGACTGTCCTCCTGCCAGGCCAGCGTGCACACGCTTGGGGCCAGGGCATGCCAACCTGCAGCTCTCCTCTGTACACACTTCATGGTTTCCACCACAGAGTTCAGCCCCTGACTGTCTTGCAGGCAAGTCCTATTTATTCCATGAGTGGCAAATTTATATATACATACTTTTAATTGATATTTTTTTATTTTCTCTGTTTCCCTTCCAACCATTTAAATGGTGCTGCTTTCTTGCGGCAAGATGGGGTGGGTCACATCAATTTGCTTCTCCAGTCCCAAATCCAGCTGAACTTTCCTCAGAAGCTGTACATTTCCCAGGAATGAGAGCAAACTCAAAGTAATTCCCATTTTCATTTCCCTCGCCTCTGTGTACCTTGCTCCCTCCAAAACCAGCCCAGTAAAACTGGAGCCAGTCGTCAGTGCTGAAATCACCCCCGGGGAGGGCTGCAGGTATAGGAGATGAAGTTACGTTGTTTCTTCCTGAGTTGCGAGTGAACTCTGCAACACCAGAGGGTTAGTTCTGCAGCAGTCTTCTCTTTTACGTGAAAAGAAAAAAAAAAAAAAAACCCAAAAAAACACCTCTGAGGCCTGATCCTGCTGCTTGACATCAGGAGACAGGGGCTTAGCCTTCCCACTTCTCTGTCACTGGAAGAAAGAGGTTGCGGAGAGGTCCCCATGGAGAGCACTGGTGTGGTGATGTTTGGACAGGGACATGCACGTGCTGCACGACACTGGAGGGAGGAAACGTCATTTCACTGATATCAAAGCAACACAGTAATTTTGACCATGTGCCAGCACTAGAGCAAGTCCCTTTCTGGGCCAGGCAGATTGCCAGGCAGATCCCCAGTGAGAAATGGGAGCAGGAGAAGTCATGCACTGCTGACAGCACCCACGGAGCGTTGTCACATCTGTGCAGCACCATAATGGCAGTCGTGCCTTCGAGCAGGGAGGGACATTGGTGTCAGCCTGGACATCGGTGTCGGCCTCCAGCCCAGCCACCCCCAGGAAAGCCAGAACCTCAGACAAGATGGAAGAACACAGTTGTAGCTTTTCCCCTTTGCCAAGGTAGCATTGGTGGAGGGATGGGAGGAAAGACCATTTCTGCAGGTCAAGGTGAGCTTGCAGCAGTCTTTAGGACGTGCAGCATTAGAACAAAAAAATCATGGAAAATATCCCTGTGGGTCCACATAACTCCAGGCCTCGATGGCTGGTGACTCCCTGCACCTTTGGTGTGTCCTGCACAGGATGGTGTCCATCATGCACTTGCTGTCCCCAGGCTGTGCCCCTTTTTTAAACTATGGGCTTTTTGTGATTTATGAGAGATCTTTGGTGGGCCTGTCAGCATCACACAGCATGCATTTTCCAGCACTTGAAGGGACACCATCTGCTCAAAAAAAAGAGCTGTGAACAAAATGTCTCAGATGCTCAGAACTTACCAAAAATTAAATTGCATTAAAATCCCATATGCTGCATTGATTTCCTTCCAGCTTTGGCTGATGGCAGAGGTCAAGTGCCTAAGGTGGTTTCTGATTAGTTGCTGCATTTTCCTTTCTGGCCAAAATCCCTGCTGCTGAGGAAATCACTGGGTCTGAAGACTGTCACTTCTTGCCTGTTTTACAGAAGGCTATCTTCAGTCTCGGATGCTGAAAGCCAGAGGTTACTGAACTCCAAGATCTGCTCTCTGTTACTTTTAAAGAGAGCTATCGCAGGAAGCCTCTCAGCTGAGGTTGTGGTTAATGCTTCAAGAATACTTCAAGAATACTTTTTTCCAGGAACCTGATTTTGGGGCCAGTCTTAGTGACACGGGGGCAACAGCACCTCCTTGCCTAGCACCAGGTGTTGTGGCCTGCAGCTCTTTAGGGTGGCAGTGCCAAGTGCCTGCAGAGCAAAAACTTGTCTGAGTTTTGTGGGGTTGCAAAAAGCAGCTGCTGCGAGGAGCTATTTATTAGACCGAGATAACAGAAGATTTGAAATACCAGAGCAAGAAGAACATTATTTCAGTTCTAAAAACAGCTCCCTGAGCCTTTGAAACACTGAGAAGCGTACACAGCAGTTGCCTTACTGACAGAGTGGCTGTCCTCTCCCTTGGCAGTGCCACCACTGCAGAGATGTGGCCACTTCAGTAAGGGCTCGGGGGACCTGCTGGTGCTGCGCTTGCTCTGAGGACCTGTGCTTTGAGGGCTTTGTAATCCCCAGGGATCATAGAATCATAGAATGGTGGGAGTTGGAAGGGACCTCTGGAGATCATGGAGTCCAACCCCCCTGCCAGAGCAGGGTCACCCAGGGCAGGTCACACAGGAACAGATCCAGGGGGGTTGGAAAGTCTCCAGAGAAGGAGACTCCACAACCTCTCTGAGCAGCCTCTTCCAGGCTCTGTCACCCTCACACCAAAGAAGTTCCTCCTCATGTTGAGGTGGAACCTTCTATGCTCAAGTTTATCCCCATTGTTCCTTGTCCTATTGCTGGGCACTCAGAAGAGATGGGCCCCTTCCATTTGACACCCACCCTTCAGGTATTAATAGACATTAATAAGGTCAGAGATGAAATCTCTTCAGAGTGTGCCATGAGGGTCAAAGCCACAGGAAAAAGGAGCATTGCCTGACTGTGAGGAAAACAGTCTATAAAACATTGGTAAACTGCTGATATGTAACTTGGCTCACTTCTAGGGGCTGGCTTGTGTTTAGGCAGGTGGCTGCCTTGTGTTGGTTCTTAAGTGATAGCACCAGGCCAAAACCTTGAACCACTGTCACCCTACTTGGGTTTGCGTTCCACTTCATACCTCAAAGTGGCAATGTTCACATTGACTTAATCCCACAAAGGTCAGAGAACAGATCGCTCCACCCCAGGAAACATTTCCAAACGCTTATCACTAAGCTGTTACTTCCTCTGTGATTTCCAACCGCAGAGGTGTTGTGTGGAGACCACAATGCCCACTGGCCGGTAGGAAAGGGAAAGGAGGCCTGACCCAGGCTGTTTCTGTGGGGTTTTGCTGTGGGGTGTCTGCTTCTTTCGGATCTTCCAGAATACTTGGCAAACGGGCATTTCCCAGGAGGGCCGGGAACGTGTTGCTGCCAGTTTTGGCCGGTGGGTCCCGGGGGTTTCGGAGCAGAAGGAGTACCCAGAGCCGCAGGCTGGGACTGCGACGCAGGGCAGGGCAGGGAAGGGCAGGGCCCCAGAAGGAGCCCATTTCCAGCCCATCGCTTGGCTGTGAAGGGACAGTGCGCAGCAGGAGGGCCCGGGCACGGAGCTGCGGCTGAGCGCGGAGACTGGGCGGCCAAGGCCCGGCCGCGCCCGAGAGGTGCTCTGAGGTTCCCGGCGGAGATGTGGCCCCACACCCAGCGGTCGGGTGGCAGCGGGGCCGAGTGCTGAGCCGCTCCCCCGAGTATCGGCTGCGGCTGCGGGCCCCGCCCGGCGGGGGCGGAGCGGGAACTGGGCCCGGCCGCTTCCCCGGGCCCGGCCCGGCCCCCTCGGCCTAGCCCGGCCCCCCCTCGCCGCCGCCGCCGCCGCCGCGGCCGCAGCCACCGCCGGAGGCCGTGCAGGTAGGAGCCGCCCCCGCGGGGCTGGGAACGGCCATTGGGAGCTAGAGGCACCCCGGCCCCCCACTCTCCCCCTGCCCGTCGCGCTATCGCCGCCCAGCCGAGCGTCACTCCCCTGGCCCGCTCACCCTCTGACCCTTGGCCGCGCTCCCGATGCCCCCCGCGGGAGCGGACGGTGGCCTGGGGGGCGGGCGAGGCGGCTGCGGTGAGCGAGGGGCCGGTGGCGGGGCTGGCCCGGCGTGGGCAGCCGCGGGTGCCGCTGCGGTGCTTGGCAGGTGCCCAGAGCCCGGCGGTGCTCGGGAGGTGCCCAGAGCCCGGCGCTGCCCGTTCAGCCGCTCGCTGGTTTGCGGGCAGTAGGCACAGCGCGGGTAAGGCGACTCGAGCTGCTGGAGCCAGGGCCTGAAGGACCCAGCTACGGGCGAGGTCTCCTAGGTGGTGATTTCGGCATCCCTTCTACCCGTGAGCCCCGCTCTGGGGCATCCTTTCGGGCTGGAGGGCTGTGATGGTGATAGAGCTTGGGCAGAGCCATCTGCCAGGTGGCTGCTGGAGCTCTTCACTCCGAGGTCTGTGCAGAAACTGTGCTCCACCTGGATGGAGGCTGTGGGGTGGGACAGGTCCTGCCTTCTCCAAACCCAGATGTGCAGGCAGTGTCCTGTTAAATTCCCGGGAGAGGAAAAGGTTTCAAGAAAAGCATTCTGCTGTGGTCTCTTAAGGAAGGAAAGGTGACATCCTGCCTCTGGGTGACAGACACAAGCTGATGCTGGGTGCTACCATCCCAGGGTTGCTTGGGATCCCGGTCTTCGCTTACAGCAGCATGCTTGTGACAGACCTTTGGTTCTGAGCCCTTGGGTTGTGGAACTTATGAGCTACTCTTCCCTTGGTTTTTTTTTTTTTCCTTTCTCATTCATTTTTAACCAAAGCTTCTCAGGACAGCGACCTTAAGGCCTGTCTGAGTGACATTCACACAGTCCTTATGCCCCAGCAATAGTGCGGGTATGGTTAACTGTGAACAGCAGCTCCATATGGAGCGTGTGTGTGGAAGGCACAGCCTGACACCCTGACTGTCCGGTGTGTCTTGCTGAAATGGATAAAGCCCCCTAGAAGAAGGCAACCTGATTCCTGCTGACTTTCTGCCTTTGGGTAGCAGTATAAAGAATGGGGACTTAGCTTGACAAACATCTGGCTCCTGTTTTCACTGTTGTGCTGGTAAAAGTCAAATTATTTTCTTGTGCTGCTGTCTGTGCCCAGCTGTCATCCTTTGCTGAGCTGGGGTGGTGGAAGTCAGTGCCGTTGTTTCGTTTCCCGTTTTAAGATCCTTCGTCCTGCAGCGTTTGCTGTTCAGAGGCAGAGCAGAGATGTGTGCTTACATGAACAGCAACACAGCAATGTTTTCAATTGTTTTTTGTTGTTTTTTTTTTTTTCTTGGAAGAAATGCCACATCCATGGTTTCCTGTCCTCCCCCACCCATTTCCAGGCAGCCTGAGATTGCAAGATTGTGGTTTGGCCCAATGAAGACACTTTAAAGTCCTGATCCTGCAGTCCAAGCTGCAACAATGCTCTCCGATTGCAGGAGAAGTGGGATCGAAGAAGCAGAGAAAAATCTCTGGGCAACAAGAGGAGATAATCCTAAGGAGTACATTGGGAGGAATAATCCAGGAGGGGGGTGGCTGGCAGGTGAGGAGGCTTCTGGTCAGTGGAGGGCTTGGACCAGCACTCTGGACTCACGCTTCGTGCCACCGATTGCCCGTGTGACCTCTCAGTGAGCAACTTACTGGGACTGTTGTCTGAAATGGGAATAATGATATTTTTTTGCTGTCTCAAGGAGGTTTGCAAAGGCCTCTAGAAAAGCAGTCACCTGAGGTGCAGGGATGAAGGTGGGATGAGAGGGGTGCAAGGGAAGCAAAGCACATTGGGAACAGGTGGAGAGAGCAGGGCAGAGTGAATGGGAGGAGGGGGGAGAAGAAGACTGATGAACCTTCAGAAGCCATGAAAGGGACTGTTAAAACAGCTCTAGATTACCTTGCGTGGGGTTTAATGCAGAGTTTTTGTGCTGAGGGTGCTGGATGGTGGCACCTGCATGGGAGAGGCTCATGCAGTGAGCAGGAGTCTCTGTGAGAGTGCTGTTTGCTCGGGTAGGAACTGTGTGCCTTTGGCAGGCATGCAGAGCTGGCTCCCTTGGGAAGGGCTGGTCCCGTGTGCGGGACAGGAGGGAAAGCAGAGGCCTCCTCCCCAGCACCCAGGAGCTGCTGAGCCATGCTTCTCTGGAATAGGGCGGCATGTCTGGCAAGCATGGTGGGAGGCGAGGCCGAGGTGCTCCCTGGTGCCATCGGGAGAGATCCAGGCTGCCTCTGCTGTGGGGAGCAGTGGAAAGGGAGGAAAAGCCTGGGGGACTTGGTCTGATCTGCAGCAATGTTGGGGGAGTGCTCAACGTCTTCTCTTGATTCCCTGAGCTCTGGGGTAGCTGGGGAGAGAACTTTTGCCCTCCCCATCTTATTTCCTGCTCCCCCTGAGGAACCGCTGTATCAATGGTGGTCGCTACCTGAGCCAGAAGAGCCAGTGGCCTGTCAGTTTTGGCACCGTGGGACTGCGGGAGTGGTCTGTGCCTGGGCAAGCCACTGGACACAGCCCCAGCTTTGTCAGGGAGAGCCTCTCCAGTGTGGTCTTGGCCCAGCTGAATGCTCCTCGAGGGGGTTTAAGATGGTCTCTTGAACTACAAGAAAGTCTGTCTCTGAAAATATTTCAGAAGACAGATGAAGTTTTAAGCCCTCAGGGTGTGATGAGAGGCTGGTCACAGCAGGCTTGAAGGCTCAGCCCCTGGTTAGCAGATGGAGGCTGTTCCCTCTGTCCATTGTGTTTGGAACAGGTCGGCGTGAAGTGAAATGCTGTATGGCACCTTACTCCCATATCTCACCTGAGCAGCCTGCAAAGAGCAATTTATGCTTGTGGCAGCCTAGGAGACCGGTAAATAAACATAGCTGATTGCTACCAATAAGGAATGCTGGTGAGGTGCTGATGAACACCACAGAAACACCTCTGTGTGATTGTTTACCCTGTTCTTGTCTTGGGCCAAATTATTTCCACAGGTCTAAATGGAGCCAGGAGGCTGATACTGTAATTTCTACCCTTGACAATCTCTTTGCCAGACAGGGCTACTTTAGAGTAATGACAAAAGCCAAGTCATGGCTACTTCACGTCCATTCCTTATTGCTCACCCTCCCACCCATCATCTCTTTGCTGCTTCTGTGTGGCTTTGGTGGTTAATACGATGGGGAAGAGGACCTCAGTTTGCTGTGTGAATAGCAGAGGGCTGAAGAGGTTGGTGAGGGGAGAAAACATCCTGTGCCACACTCCCCTAGAAGCTCATGGGCTTTGGATGCTTTCCTTATGGCTGACAAGTGCTGACTGCTTGGTATTTGTGCTTCTGCTGGTGCAACTGGAGGAAATACTTTTTGGGGACAGTGCACATCTCTTCGAAAGCATAGAGCTGCAGAGTGCATTGAAGAAAGAAGCTTGTGAATAAAAGAGGGATAAGAGGGACGAGAGAGGGGAAAGACAAGGTCAGGTGGGACAAACCCTGCTTACACTGTACGGGAAGCTCTGCAGCTTGAGTGTATGTTCTGTGTTTATTGGGGAAAGGAACAATGACAGGGTAGCAAAGGAAAGGAAACCTGTGAGTGTTCTGGCCTTCCAGGGCATGCATTCTCTCGCCCATAAACTGCAGGAGGAGGAAACAATATCACCAGGAAAAGCTGCGCTGTGGAGTCTGCTCTTCTGGGCTTAGCCTTTCTTTATTTCTTTCCCTTCACAGCTGTCTGTAAGCTGACGTGACCTAGCTGTCTGCTCCTTTGCCAGGTGTCACCTCCCTGTTGCACGGTTCTTGCCACTCTTACTGTTTTTTCTGATCATGGGCCAAACCTCTCAGGCAGGATTCCCACCAGTGTAATATGTGTCTGGGCTTTGCTTGCTCATGCATGATGGAAACGTTTGAAGGCATTGGTGGTTTTGGAACTAAGGAGTGAATAAAGCACCTCCACAGACCTGCATCAGTCTATTTCTGCACCATCCAGCCTGCTGTATCTTACGGGAGGAGAACACGCCTTCTGCTTGGGGCTAATTCAGGCAGTGGTCACTAGATTGGGGTGGTTTGAGTGGAGGGTGGTCACTGGGCAGCCTGTCTTTGCTACAACAAGGACGTTGAGGTGCTGGAGAGGGTCCAGAGGCAGGCTACAAAGCTAGTCAAGGGTTTGAAGCATGTGTCTGATGAGGAGAGGCTGAAGGATCTGGGGCTGTTTAGCCTTGAGAAGAGAAGGCTAAGGGGAAACCTTATTGCCTTCTCCAGCTACCTGAAGGGAAGTTGTGGAGAGGCAGGAGTTGGTCTGTTCTCCCTGGTGACAAGGGACAGAACAAGAGGAAATGGCCTGAAGTTGAAGCATGGGAGGTTCAGGTTGGGTATTAGGAAGAATTTCTTTCCAGAAAGGGTTGTCAGGCACTGGAATGGGCTGCCCAGGGAGGTGGTGGAGTCCCCATCCCTGGAGGTGTTGAAGAGCTGGGCAGATGTTGTGCTGAGGGACATGGTTTAGTGGTTCTGACAGGGCTAGGAATGAGGTTTGAGTTGATGATCTTGAAGGTCTCTTCCAGCCAAAACTATTCTATGATTCTGTGCATTTGTTTATTACCTGCAGAGCAAGGAGGTGGGTTCGGACACTCTTTCCTCACAGCATGGCTTAAAGCAGGGAGAGCTTTTCTGCCTTTTATTTTCTGAGGAGGTGAACAGCTCTCCTCTTTTGCCAGCAACTTTTCACTTTGGGGTTTGGCTGTGCCTGTGGGATGTGCTTCTCTCACAATCACCCCAGACCAAAGGCTGGTGAATTGTGCAAGGGGAAAATATGCCCTTGTGGCAATGGTGTGGGACTGTGGGGCTGGGGCTGTGTTGAAACTCTCTGCTGGAGACTTCCCCTGCTTCTCAGGAGAGGTCTTGCTGAAGTGGCTCCAGTCTTGATCATCTCTGCTTTTGGAGAGATGAGAAGGCATCTGCCCTGGCATGTGAGCACTCCAACATACTCACACTGCCAGGACTCGCTGGGGATTGTTTGATGCCTGGCACATGCAGCTCTTGAGGTTGTGAGGAGCCAGGGGGGCTTGAATCTTGCAGTGGATGCTCCCAAGCAGAATGGGGTCCTCGGGGCAAACAGGCACGCAGCACTTGCAAAACACAGTGCTTCTCAGCTTGCTGAGAGTCTTGCACTAAGCCCTGGATGCTGCCAGCTGGTTTCACTGCCTGCTAACCCAGCTTTCTCTGTCTGAACTGGATGTGTCCTCTCTGCCTTACCCAGCTCCTGCCTCTGCCTCCTTTGCCTATTGCAGGCTGAGGGCCACAACTGCCCAAGCCCTGCTCATGCCATGAGTGGGGCCTTGTGGAAGTCAGCGTGGCCTGATGTAGGTATATGGGTCAGAGCACAGCACTGTCCAAGCTTGTGAAACACCCTTTTGGTCCTAAGGTGAAAAATAATACTCATTTTTCTGTTCTAGCATCCGGGAACCTGGTCTTGAAGTAGCACGTGCCCAGAAGAGTTCACAGTTGACGTCTCTGGCTGTGACACAACAGCTCAACACCAGTTCCTAAATGGCCTGTAAGTACTCCTGTGCGACTGGGGGGGAAGGTTGTGCTGCAGCAGGAAGCGGCTTTGAAGGGCAGGAGCGTGCAGAGGGGGTGACTCTGGTCTCACGCTTCATGAGTATCTCTGGGACACGCTGTTGGTCACGTGTGCTTCTTACCAAGGCACTCAGGAGAGGCTGAATACACACACATATCTGTCTGTCTATCTATCTATCTATCTATCTATCTATCTATCTATCTATCTATCTTTACAGGATTGGTAACAAATTAGTCTTACACAACCCCAGGCGACAGCTTTCCAGGGAACCTCGGCGGGATGGTGTGGGCAAGCAGATTCTAATCTGCTGATCCTTTTCTGCCCCTGTTTTTTGGTTCCTAGAAGGTTTTATTCCTTCAGTGTGCTGGTTTGTGCCAGCCAGAGCATGTTGTAAGCACTCTGAGTGTGAAAAGAGAGAAGAAATACGTGCTGATGCTTTGGTGGATGAAAGCGTTGCCACTCAGCATTGTTGCAGGATCACTAGACCATGTCCTGCTTCCCCTATGGGCAAGCCAGAGAAGTCTTTGCCTTTTCCCTTACTTAAATAAATGGGAAGGGCATTTCTGCACACTCTTGAGATGGTAGGTGGGCGCTCAGAGCAAGCAGAGCTGACGGAGGAGGTCGCTTCTTTTCCTGTCACCCCACTATTTTGTGATGCATGTACAAGTCTTGGGTGCACCTTGTCTCTCTCAGTGTGTGCTTAGGCTGGGAACCTTGAGATAAACCTGCAAACGCTCTGCTCCGTTATCTTGGCATTTGTGACTTGTGGGTGACAGGTTACGTAACATGCTGGTTTGTGTCTGCTCAGTTGCAGTGATTAAGTATCAAATGGCTTGTGGTTATTTTTGCTTTTAAAAGCAATGGGGCTATAGTGGGCTCCCCCAAAAGACAAGCTGTGTTTGTTCCTCTTTATTGCTGCTGGCTGGCAGCAGTTGTTTGTGCCTTGCTGTACGGTTTGAATGGTGTCCTGCTTCTCCCGGGGCTTCTGTCTCTGTACCTGTTTGCTGAAATGACTCAGTGGCCTAATGCTGTGGAATGCAGGAGGGTTGCTTTGGGCTTATGATGCAGCTTGTGTATGGGCCCTTGAAATGCATCTGCTTGCTTTAGTCTTAAAAAAGTCTTACGGTGCTGGCAACGTGGTAATTTTGTCCTGACTTATTTCCCCATTCTCTGGTGAAAGCGACTTGAGGAAGAGCCCGTAACTTTGCTTGGTAGATGAAATTCAGATGCCCACCTTAAATGGACCTTGAGCAAGCAGCAGTGTCAGTTTGATGAGCTGCCTGCTGGATCAGAGTGTGTACTTGAGAGGAATGGGAGCTTCGTTGAGGAGGTAGAGTGGGGCAGTGGTAATAAAACCAGAACAAATAGCTCATAGGCTGAGCAGACTTAGGCAGAAAAATGTGAATGGAGATAAGGGAGTAAGCCTGCGTTGGGAGAATTTTCAAGCCATTCCCTGTGGCGGTGAAATCCTTTGCAGTTCTGCACCCTGAGCCATGAGAACTGGCAGCAGGAATGTACCTCGATGGGGTTTTTGCTGCACTGGTCTGAGACTGTGAGTCAGGAGGGACTGGAAAAAGCACAGCGTTTGGGAAGATGGGCTGACTCTGGCTGGGGTCAGCTGCCTTAGAAATGGAAAACAAACACAAGAAGGGGGTTGGTTACTAACTGCCCTCTGGACACGGCGGGTATGGCTGGGGGAGGTGGCTGTTTGTCACCAGCTGCAGGTGATGATCAGATTGGGCATCGCTGGTCGTGGCAGCAATGAAGAGCAAAGCCGTGGAGAGGAAGGCTGGCTTTGTGTCATCCATGCTGTCAGAGAAATCCTTTCTACATTTCTCACGGAAAATTGAGGTTATTTTTCCTGTCGCTCTTGGGGTTTTATTTTGGCCAAACTGCGGTGGTGCTGCAGGGGAGGTTGTCATTTGGGTTCCTCGTTCTGGGATACCTTCTTAGCCTGCACAGAGGTGTCCCAGCTTGAAGACCTGAATACTGGGGCCATCCCTGAAGAGGACAGGTTAACCCGGAGGCAACTGCTGAGAATGATATCCACTGAATACTAGTGCAGAGCTAGGCAGGTTTGGCAGATGCTTGGAGTTTCTCCTTTGGAAGCAGGTGAGGTTACATGTAATTTTGTTCCTGGAATCCAAATAACACAGCAGGGAGTAAATGTGAAATATGCAGGAGCTGAGTTTCTTTTGCCTATGTGGGGATGTTGAAACATCTTCAAGCATGTGTGGGATGTGCCAATGGACAATACTGGACAGGGAAATACTGGAGAGAGTCCAACAGAGGCTACATGGATGATGAAGGGACTGGAACATCTCTCTGGTGAGGAAAGGCTGAGAGCCCTGGGGCTGTTTGTCCTGGAGAAGCCTGAGAGGGGATCTTATGAATGGTTACAAATATCTGCAGGGTGGGGGTCAAGTGGAAGGGGCCAGGCTCTTGTCAGTGGTGCCCTGGGATGGGATGAGAGGCAAGGTGAAACACAGGGAGTTCCACTTCAACATGAGGAGAAACTTCTTTGGTGTGAATGTGACAGAGCCTGGAAGAGGCTGCCCAGAGAGGTTGTGGAGTCTCCTTCTCTGGAGACTTTCCAACCCCCCTGGATCTGTTCCTGTGTGGGCTGCCCTGGGTGACCCTGCTCTGGCAGGGGGGTTGGACTCCATGATCTCCAGAGGTCCCTTCCAACTCCCACCATTCTGATTCTATGATTAAAAGGTGTTCCTGTTTGGCGGCATGGGATAAAGGAACACTCCTTTCCTGCTTTTAGTATTTCATCTGTCAGACACGGGTGGCTTGCTCCTCCTGTGTGGGCTGGCAGGGGCCAGCAAGGACAGTAGTCCAGCCATCCCCCCCTGCTCTCCTAGAGGTATATTCTAGAGGTGTGTTCTCTTGCTGGTTTGTAGTGAGTATTAAACACAGGACAATTTCCAAGGGAGTCCATCTGCAGCTGTGTCACCCAGACTTTGAGTTTGGGCACCAGTCCTGCCCCCATTCCATTGTAGAGCTCTGCGCAGAGTCATGGTTACCTGGAGAGCATGTTCACTCTTCCTGACCACAGGAAGACCCCCCTGCCACCTTCCTCAGACAGTGCTGAAGTAGCTTGCCAGGGCTGCTGTGTCTTGGCTGGGTGTGACATGTGGAAAACAAACTCTACAACCCGTAAAAGGTTATAAAGCAGGTATGTTTATTATGGCACCGGGTGCAAGGGGGATTGTTCCTCCTAACTTGCACACCGAAGTGTCCATCGAGCAGGTATTTATTACACCAAAGCATGCATATTTAACAGAGTTTGTTACATATTCATTATATGGGGTTGGATCATTATAATCAGTTCCGGGAACTCATTATCATCGGCCTCCTCCCATTGGTGCTTGCGCACTGCCGTCTGGTGGTCGTGGGCTGGGGTCTTTGGGGGTCTTTGGGAGGAAGGCTCTCAGTCTTCCTCACAGTGTACTTTTCACCTTTTGTCTCAGGATGCAGAGTTGTGGTGAGTCAGAGATCACAAGACTGGGGGGAGGCTCTTCTTTATTCCTCCCTGTCTTGGAGTTAGTTTCCCTTATCTACAAGCCATGCAAGATGAGCTAAGGCCCATAAAGCTTGTCAAGTCTCAAGGCCTCAACATCCTGTCTCCTGTTTATCTCAGGAGGCCCCAGGATAACAATGGCTGCTCAACTTGCTTCCTTATCTTTCAAGCAGAACACTGTCCCCCTCACTTCAGGTGGCATGCTGGAAGTTGGAGGAGCTGTGGCAGCCCATTAATGCAGACAAGTGTTGTGGACAGTATTTGCTTTTATTATATAAATTAATCCTTTGTACCTTGCCGAAGGGGAAGGGTAAATAATGATGTCATCTGCCATGCCCTGACCAGAAAGAATGATGTTCCCTTGGCTTAGCCCAGCCACCAGCACAGAGGAGAGGCCACAGCAGTTACCCTGCAGAGGAAACATGGGCTGTAAGCGGAGCTGGCATTACCTGCCTGCTCCACTGCGGCCCAGACGGGAGCAGTAAAGTCGGCAACAGCTCCCTTGGGCGGGTTGCTGGCACTGGGGCTCTGTGCTGCCAGGGCTGGGCAGGGACGTGAGGGCAACTGCTGCCTGTGCTGGCCCCTGGCCCTGCCTGCGCTGGCCTCTGGCCCTGCCTGCACTGGTCCAAGGCCCTGCCTGCGCTGGTCCAAGGCCCTGCCTGTGCTGGTCCGAGGCCCTGCCTGCGCTGGCCTGAGGCCCTGCCTGTGCTGGTCCGAGGCCCTGCCTGTGCTGGTCCGAGGCGCTGCCTGTGCTGGCCTGAGGCCCTGCCTGTGCTGGTCCGAGGCCCTGCCTGCGCTGGCCTGAGGCCCTGCCTGTGCTGGTCCCTGCCCTGCCTGCGCTGGTCCGAGGCCCTGCCTGTGCTGGTCCCAGAGCACCAGCCACCACCAGCTATGGGCCATGCTGGGTGTTGAGGGGCTGTGGGAGGAAAGGGCAAGGGCAGCGCTTCACAGAACAGTTGTGGCTGCTGAAGCAGGGGCTATGTGGGAGCAGAGCTGTGAAGCACTTTGTGTCCCTGGGGAGGGAGAAGAGGAATAGAGACAAGATGAGTGGGGAAATGGAATCCATCCTCACTGAGAATTTCTTCTGACCTGTCGCACCATGCTGGAGATGCACACTGGAGCCAACTGCCTTTTTACTTGACATACTCAATGCTTGGACCTTGTCGTGCTCCCTTCTCTGCAGTTCTCTCTGCTCCCAGGCCAAGGAGGAGACCTTATTTGACTGCTTTTCTGTCTTTAAAGGTTTGCAGTTCAGCCTTGCTCGAGGATATCTGTACAGACAGAACTGAATCATGGCCTCGTGGTCTTGTGCCACTGTGGCGTGGCTCGGGGTGCTGTAAGGGTATTGTTTTGTACCCCTGCCAGACAACCTATGGAGAAGACAAGACAGGTCACCACTGGGGAAAAGCAGGGATCTGCTGTGCCTTCTGCAACGGCTTCTCAGATCCTGCAGCCTCTGCCACAGTGGCTGGGGCCTTGAGCAGTGTCTGAGCAGTGTCCGGCCAGTGTCACCTCTTCATCCTGGTGCCATTGTATGGGAGTGGTGAGCTGGGTGCTGTCTGTGGCACGGTGAGGGTATTTACCCTCTCTGTGGGCCCTCACAGCTAGGAGAGAGCAGGGCAGGAGCCCAGAGGCAGCGTGGCTCCTGTGCTGCGGATGTAGGAAGGCCAGGGGAGCTGAGAGGAGGAAGACAACGGTGGGCACTTTGTAGCACACAGAGCACTTACTGCTTTAAGGATCTGGTTGAGGTAACTGAGCAGCAAATGTGAGAGACTCTAGTGCAAGGCCATCATGTCTGAGCTGTCCTACTGTCCTGTGGACCACAGTGATCCCCTGATAGGGGGCTATAGGAGGAGGGGCAGGAGGAAGAGGCAGAGCGCAGGTGCTGTTGGCCTGGAGAAAGCAAAGCAGGTGTTGAAGCCATGGGCCTCATGTTGTGTGCTCTGTCTGTCTTTTGGTACTTGGAGGAACATACATGGAGGAGGACAGAGCATAAGGAAATATTTGATCTGTTGTGAAAGGATTCCCAGGGAGACATGGTACTCTGTGTCTACAGCACAGCAACACAGCAGCATCTTCCTCAGCAGGTGGTGTGCTCAGCATCTTTACACCCTGGGCAGGATTCCACGTGTCATGGGCTGATCCTGTTGTAACACCTTGTTCTGACACTACTCCTGGGGCTGTCACTCGAGCTCGGCTCTGCTCTGGGTATGGCCAAATGCTATTTTCAGCTGATTGCCATGGCCAGGATGGGAACTGGTTGTGTGTTTTGTGGAGAGGAGGAGACAGCACATGCATCCTTCTCCCTTTGAGCTGCAGCAGCGTGTGTGGAATTGGTAATGACCCTGGGAAGGAGGCTGCCTTGACCTGTGCTTCTGGGAGGGAGCAGGGAAGCTGCAGGCTGCAAGTCTTGCAGTGTCACCTTGTGCAAAATGCTTCAGAAAAATACTTTGAGAACCACTCAGATTCTATAGGTGTGGCTGGAAAGTCCCCCCCCTCCCCAGCTCCAGGCTCTCTGCCTTGTTTTTATGCACAGTGCAGCAGCTTAACCCCTTGTGCCAGTGGGAACAGGAGGGAAGGTTTGTAACGCCTGCTGCCTGGCCATGAGGAGTGTGATCTTGGGATGCACCTGCTGTATGGATGACCTTCCTGCTTTCAAAAGCAGGCAGGCTGAGGTGAGTAGGTATGTCTGCCCTCTTTCTTTTGTTTTTACTTTGTTCTTTGTTTCTAGCAGGTATGGATGGGAAGAAATGCAGTGTGTGGATGTTTTTACCGCTTGTGTTTACCCTGTTTACATCAGCTGGCTTATGGATAGTGTAAGTTCTCTCCTTTCCAGGCTGGGGTGGTCAGAAGAACCACTGAGGTGTGTGCTGTGTCTTGGCAGGTAGAGTGTTTTGGAGATGCTCTGTCCTTGAGTTATTGTGGGACTCGGAAGGCACATGACAGGGGCAGGGGCTAGTCTGTGCCACCTCATGGCTCGGAAGAGCACATTTTTACCCTGAGTTTCTGTGCTTCCCAGGCCAAGTGTCTGACCTTGCCTTTTTCCTGGCACACGTTCCTGGGAGCTGCCTGCAGAGACGGACGAAAATGCAAAAAAAAATCCCTCTCATCACATTTTTCTTTGAATGACCCAGCGCAGCTCTTGGAGGTGCACTTGTGCCCTGCTTCGGGGTGCAAGCTCAAAATCTGCAGCACCTAGTACTGAGCTGGTGCTAGGTGCTAGGTGCAGCAGCTTAATGCTGACGCTTCGCTTTCTCACTAACACTTCCTACCAAAATGCACACGAGCCATGCATTTCCCTGAGCTGGGCTCTCTCCAAGCGTGCAGGCAGATGACTGCAGCATGAATTTGGGAGCAATAAATACCCAGTCAGCAGCTGTACTCCTGAGAAGCAGTTGCACTGCAGGATATGGCTTTGGCCACATCTGGATGTTGCTTTTCGGCAGCAGGGGCAGCTTAAGGCCTTTGCCTGACCCCTATTTCTTGTTTCTCTTCCCATCCCCTCTGTATTCAAGCAGCTTTTGCAGAGAGGGGACCATGGTAAACCAGACGAATCAAATGAGTCGGATTAAAAATGAAACCATACCCCTAGCTTGTTATTTTTCAGTGACCCTCTTTGCCTACCTGACCGTGCAAAATAGATGCAGCACAAAAGAAGGCACATAGCTAGGTTGGGAAGTGAGCAAGACTGCCTGCTTGAGCAGAGGAACACAGGGTGTCTCCAGCAGATCCTGCCAGTGGGTTCTGAGACACTTAGTATGTTGTTTGAGTGTTATTTGGAACTGATGCCAGGGTGAGGTTTTACACCTTATTGGTTGTTTTTTTTTTTGACAGGTACTTTATAGCAGTGGAAGATAATAAAATTCTCCCGCTGAACATACCAAATAGGTAAGAGCTGGCTGTGGGGCTTTACATACAACCTGTACTAATATACCAACTAATAAAACACTTAAAGCTGAATGGGAAGGAAAGTCATGACTCTTTGTTCCTGTGCATTCGTGTCTCTTAGGAAACCTGGTTCCAAAAGACCACCTTATATAAGGTAAGTGAATGGTCTTCTTCCTGTTCCTGTTTCGATGAATGGTTGTTATTTACGTGCCTTTTCCAGCAGAGAGTTACAGCGATACATTTTATACTTTCCAAGTATTGCAGGTGATGCTCCTCCCGCCAGCTGTGTGTTTAGCCAAGTCATGAACATGGCAGCATTTCTAGGTAGGAACCGTAAGGCGATTGTTTCTTTCTCTCTCATCATTTCCTTTAAGAAGTCGCTGAAATGTGATGTTCCACATGTATTCTTGAATCAGTGTGAAATCATTTAACCTGTGATTACTGCTGATAAAGGCAGTGTTATTTTGTCTTCAGCTGTAGAAAGACAGAATGAAGCTGGATGCATTTGAACTTGAAACTGCATTTGAAACCAACTTTATTGGTTTCTGATTGATTCTGGTATTTTTAACTGTCTCTGGTCTTCGCCTGGAATCTGTCTGGCTGTTTTTCATGGTATGGTGGGTTTTTGTGGTAGGCTGTGGATGGGAGATAACTGCATGGGAATACTGGCAAATGCAGCAACTGGTCATGCAAAAGGTCTTAGAATCAGAGAATGTATTGGGTTGGAAGGGACCTCTAAAGGTCATCTAGTCCAACACCCTGCAATAAGCAGGGACTTCTCCAACTAGGGCAGGTTGCTCAGAGCCTCATCAAGCCTGGCTTTGAATGTCTCCAGGGATGGGGCCTCCACCACCTCCCCGGGCAACCTATTCAAGTGACCTATCACCCTCAGATTAAAGACTTTTTTCCTAATGTCTCACCTAAATCTGCTCTTTTCCAGCTGAAAGCCATTGCCCCTTGTCCTGTCACTCCAAACCCTTGTGAAGAGCCCCTCCCCTGCTTTCAAGTACTGTCATCTGTGCTGAAGTTCCCCCTAACCCATCCCTTCCTCAATCACATTCCTAAATCCGTGAAAGTTTTCTAGCATTGGAAGTAAGTGGGAAAGACCACAAAGAGAAGAAATATCTGAAAAGTAATTGGAAAAATAAGATTAAAACTATTTGTTACCTTCGCCGAGTTTAAAATTTTTGGTGTAATGAGGGAAAAAAAGCTGGCAGAGTCACCACAGTGGGTTTCAAGAAAGGAAACCTGAAGCTATTCAGGGAGCTCTTTGGCAGAGTACCCTGGGAACCTGCT
This sequence comes from Todiramphus chloris collaris, assembly GCA_025345505.1. Taxonomy (NCBI): domain Eukaryota; kingdom Metazoa; phylum Chordata; class Aves; order Coraciiformes; family Alcedinidae; genus Todiramphus; species Todiramphus chloris. The sequence continues at coordinate 50,331 of JANVCC010000167.1, read as the reverse complement.
TTTGAGAGCTGAGGAGTCTGAGTGCTGATTAGTTTTGGAAAACCACCTCTGAGAAGCAGAGGAGCAGGCCATCCCTCTTCATCTCAGGTCAAGCAAGCAGGGCAGGAGACCAACTTGGCTGCCTGCTCCCCTGAGTCAGAGGATCATGAGTGTGGAAACACTGGCTTGCCATTTGTGGATACATCCAATGTTCCCAGTGATGAAAGCGCTGGAAGGAGTCCTGTGAGGAGTGGCTGTTGACTTTGGGTTTGTCTGGTTTGGAGAGGAGGAGGCTGAGGGGTGACCTCATGGCTTCCTGAGGAGGGGATGTGGAGAGGGACCTGCTGATCTCTTCTCCTTGGGATCCAGGGACAGGGTGCACAGGGATGGATTAAAGCTGTGCCAGGTGAGGTTTAGACTGGGTGGTCAAACACTGGAAAAGGCTTCCTACAGAGGGGCTTGATGCTCTGAGCCTGACAGTGTTTAAGAGGCTTTGGGCCCTTAATAACAGGCTTTAACTTTTGGTCGGCCCTGAACTGGGCAGGCAGATGATCACTGTAGGTCCCTTCCAAGTGAAAAGTAATCTGTTCCATTTTCTATTCCATTTTCTATTCTATTCTTTAGAAAAATAGAAATATAGAAATAGATTTTGACAATTGATATTGATATAGAAATGACTATTTTGACAACCCAGAGAGGTTGTGGAGTCTCCTTCTCTGGAGACTTCCAAGACCTGTCTGGATGCATTTCTGGGTGATCTGCTCTAGTTGTGTCCTGCTCTGGCAGGGGGGTTGGACTTGATGATCTTCAGAGAGCCCTTCCAACCCCTACCATTCTGTGAGCTTGTGATTCTGTGCTCAATCCTGTCAATGACTGAGTGGGAAGGGGCCATGCAGAAGGACTAAGCTAGCTGTCCTGCAGTGCCCTCTCCCCACGGGCTTGGCAAGGAGCTGAAGGGGTCCTGTGAGCCCCCAGGCAGGTGGTTACATGTTCTACCTACTGATGCACCTCGCGTTCTGTTTCCTTCTCAGCGCTGGTCGTGGCTGTCCTGCGCTTCATTCAGCTGAAGCCCAAGGTGTTAAACCCTTGGCTGAATGTCAGTGGCCTGGTGGCTTTGTGCTTGGCCTCTTTTGGGATGACCCTACTCGGCAACTTTCAGGTACTGTGCTCCAGGCTCAGGCTGCTCTGTCCCTGCTCTGAGGTTCTTGCTTTTCTAGCAGATCTGCTCAGCTCTCTGAACTACCTGTTCTGTGAGCTGAGGAGATAACGTGTCTGGCTGCCCCCAGCCCTCCTTGGACCTGCTCTACCACCTCTCTCCGCCACTTAGGTGGTTCCAGTGCCCTGCTGAGCTGAAAGGCCCAAGTCATTTTTCAGCCATGCCCAGTAGGATCTGCCACCCCCTGCTTGCACTCGACCTGCCCAGAGCCAGAGCGGGGAAGCTGTTGAATCTCTGGGGGTTGGCACAGATGCTTCTGGGTGAAAGGGTTGAGCTGGGGGTGGACGCATGTGCCCGTGGGAACAGCTCCCTGTGCATATTTAGCAGACGGTTCAGCGTCCTTCGTTTAAAACACGTTTAATTCTACCTGCTGCTTGTCCTCAGGCTGGCTACGAGAGGGACGTGGCCGAGGAGCACTGCTGCTCCTCCTCACCTGATGGGTGCTTGGATGAAGCCCCTCTGACTCTTGATCTGTTCTGAACCATTACAGAGAAAAACAAGCTGTCAGTGCCGCAGGCTGGGTGTCCGTTGGCTTTAGGGGCAGTGCCAGTTGGGTTTCCCTATCCCTTTGCTGTCTTTGATGCTCCCAGTACTGGCAGGAACTGAGACAGGTCAGTGCAGGCTGGCTTCTTCCCTTTGGAGCTGGTTTTCCTGCCAGTACAGAAACAGGTACTTGTTTTGTGAAGGGTGAACACACATCTGGGCTGTGGAGCAATTGCAGGAACTTTGTATCCTTTACAGTCTCTTTTTTTTGCTTTGTTTTGTTTTTTTTTTTTTAATGAGGTGTGACATAATTTGATTTTTGGACCTGGTCTTCCTAACTCCACAAAACAAGCCAAAACCTCTTGGTTTTTCATAAGAGTTTCCCAGCTAGGAACTATGAGGCTTTTTAACAGCCATGTCTAGATGTGAGAAGAGTATTTCTAGTACAGGACAGGCACTAGGAAACAGTTTCAACCTCTCCTTCCTTTTTTCATTCCTCAGAGCAAACGGTTGTAATGAAAAAGTGGATACTTTGAGTCATGCCTGCTTATAAAATCTGCACTAATTATGCTCTTCTCGTTACTTACCTGTATCCTTCCTTAGACCTTTGTGCCAAACCATGACAGCATGTTGTAAGGAGACCTTGGTCCATGCTTTTCCTTGCCTGACTGCTGAGCTGAATGTGGCATTAAATCGTGTTTCTGAAAGAATTAGGTGTGTTAGGGGGACGTTATGGCTGCGAGCCCCTAGGAAAAAGCAGCTTAATCCCCTTTTGCCTGAACAGTGATTTGGACTTAGCCTTGGAAAAAATCCTCAGGGTAGGGAGGAGAATGGAGAGATCAATGGAGATGCAGTGCCGAGATCTGAACCTAGCTGTCCTTTTGCCTTGGGGTATTGCACAGGCACTGAGTCCCTGAGACAGGGGAGCCAAGGAGCAGAGGAGCACTTACACTTCAGAGATGCTCAGTTCAGAGAGGCTGGGTTTGTGTTGTTTCAGCTCCAGACAGCTGGGAGGGGAACAGGCAGTTGGGCTGCTTGGTGGGACAAAGCTTGCCAAAGCAGGAGCTTGTGTCTGCATCCTGGCCATGTGCTAGCTCAGCGAGGTATCAGGGCTCTGCTCCATGCAGCTGCCCCTGAAGGCTGCACAAGTTGCTTCCAAGACCCCAGCGGATTGACCTTGCCCACCCTGGCCATCACACTGAGCCAGGGAAGGATTGATTTCTAAGCTCGGTGTTGTTGAGTCTTGTCAAGGAGCTGTGGAGGCAGTCCCCAAGCAACTGCTTTTTCCACTGTGCTTGGGCTTTGGGCAGAAGATCTCTTGGACCGTGACGGCCGTCGACTCCTCTTGGTTACATTACCCTTTATACCTCTGCCAGAAGAAATGAGACAGCATTTCTGCCTCACACCTCGGTGATTCCCACTCGCCTTGTCATGGCTTGGAGCCAGCCAGGAGCAAAGCACCAGGCAGCCAGTCCTTCGCTCCTCCTGGGTGGGATGGGCAGCAGAAGAGGCACGTAGGTTGAGGCGAGGACAGGGAGAGATCACTCGACAGTGATGGCTGAGGGCAAAACAGACTCAGCTCGGGAAGAAATGTCCATTTAATTTGTTACCAATCAAATCAGAGTAGGATAATGAGAAATAAAGCCTAATCTTAAAAATACCTTCCCCACCCCCACCCCTCCCTTCTTCCCAGGCTCAACTTTGCTCTCCATTTCTCTACCTCCAGCAGCACATGGAGGTTCCTCACATATTTCCTGCCACTATTCCCTCCTCAGGGGGAGGACTCCTCAAAACACCACCTCAGCAGCATTCCAAGAGAGTTAGCAGATAATTCCCATTGCATTCCAATTCAGTGTTTCCTCTGTCCCTAGCTTACCAATGATGAGGAGATCCACAATGTGGGCACGTCGCTGACCTTTGGCTTTGGGACCTTGGCGTGCTGGATCCAGTCTGCCCTCACCCTCAAGATCAACCTGAAGAATGAGGGACGGAAAGTCGGGATTCCCCGAGTCGCCCTATCAGCCAGTATCACGCTCTGTGTGGTGCTCTGTATCCTTTTCTTCTGCTCCCTGGAAAGCCAGGTGTCACACGTGTCCAACACTCTGCAGGAGGGAGCGTTGGCTCCTCTCACATCCATCCTAGGATTCTGAAGCACTTAGGAATGCTTCTCAGCTTATCTTCATGGCACAATCCTATGATTTGGCTCATCCTGTTTTTTAACCAGGATGCACTGCTTCACCGATGGTCTCATTTCCTGCACAAATGTTTCTAAACCTTCTTAGTGATTCAGAGTGGTTATGACACTGGGGAGGGTCCATGTGATTTGATGGCACTGCTGCTTACCTGCACTGCAGCATTTAACATCATGCAAAATACTGAGAGTAAAAAAATCTCAGGAGAACAAAAGGAAGAAAGGAAGAAATCAGGTTTCTGAAGCTGAGAAGAGTTTGATGTGTTGGTTGAAAGGCTCCAGGGTGCTACACTCAGCTCTGCCTCTTAAGATGGTTATCACAGTCAAGAGCTGCTGGGTCATGTGGCCTTTGGATAAGACTAGGTGCTTTGTCAGTGGGATTTGGGCTGTGGGTGCCGTGGTCACTCAGACTGGATGTACTTGTTCCTCTCAGCCCCACTCCAGCCCTTCTGTTCTCACCAGCATTCATGTTTGTTTAGGGTGGGTCCAATCACTGCAGAGTTGCATCACCGTTAGCGCTGGGAAAAGGAAGAGGGCAGGAATAAATCATAGGCTCATAGAACGTTTTGGGCTGGAAGGGACCTTTAAATATCATCAAGTCCAACCCCCTGCAGGGAGCAGGGACACCTGCAACTACAGCAGGGTGCTCAGAACCCTGTCCAACCTCACTTTGTTACCAGGGATGGGACATCTTCCACCTCTCTGGGCAACCTGTGCTAGAGTTTCAATACCCTCAGTGTAAAAAATGTCTTCCTCTAGCTAATCCAAATCTGCCCTCTTTTACATTAAAACCATCACCCCTTGTCCTGTCACAATGGGGCATGCTAAAAAGACTGTCCACAGCTTTCTTTCCCCTTTAAGTTCTGAAAGGCAGCAGCAAGGTCTTCCCAGAGCTTTCAGGCAGGCTGAACAACCCCAGCTCTCTCAGCCCTTCTCTGTGGGAGAGGTGTTTCATCCCTCTGACCATTTCTGTGGCCTCCTCTGGACCCTCTGCAACAGATCCCTGTCATTCTTGTGCTGAGGGCCCCAGAGCTGGACACAGTGCTGCAGGTGGGGTCTCACCAGAGCAGAGCAGAGCAGAGAGGCAGGATCACCTCATTCAGCCTGCTGCCTACGCTGCTTTGATGCAGCCCAGGACACGGGTGGCCTTGTGGGGTGTGAGCACACAGTGCTGGCTCACGTCCAGCTTTTCACCCACTGGTATGTTGAGGTCCTTCTCCACAGGGCTTCTCTCAACCCCATCATCCTCCAGCCTGTATTGATACTGGGGTTGCCCTCACCCAGGTGCAGGACCTTATACTTGGCCTTGGTGAACCTCATGAGGTTCACACAAGCCTACTTCTCAAGCTTGTCCAGGTCCTTCTGGATGGCAGCTCATCCCTCAGGCATGTCAGCTGCACCACTCAGCTTGGTGTAATCTGCAGACTTGCTGAGGGTGCCTTGATCCCACTGACTATGTCATTAATGAACATATTAAACAGCATTAATCCCAGAACGGACCCCTGAGGGACACCACTTGTCCTTGATCTCCATCTGGACACTGAGCTGTTGACCACTACCCTCTGGATGCAACCATCCCACCAATTCCTTATCCACCCATCAAAGCCATCTCTCTCCAAGCTAGAGAGAAGGATGTTGTGAAGGACTGAGTCAAAGGCCTTACAGAAGTCCAGATAGATGACAGCCGTAGCTCTTCCCTTGTCCACTGGAGTAGTCACTCCATCGCAGAAAGCCACGAGGTTGGACAGACGGGACTTGCCCTTGGTGAAGCCATGCTGGCTGTCTCAAATCACCTCCCTGTTCTCCGTGTGCCATAGCAGGGCTTCTAGGGGGATCTGTTGAAGATCTTCCCAGGCACAGGGGTGAGGCTGACAGGTCGGTAGTCCCCAGGATCCTCCTTCCTACCCTTTAGACAATGGGCCCAACGTTTCCCTTTTTCCAGTCCCCAGGCACTTCCTCTGCCTGCCATGGCTCAGCCGTTCTGGTCTCTTCCCTTCCCTGCCCAGTGTCTCACCCCTGGGGATTGAGAGCTCCCACGCTCTGTGGAAAGCATTCTTGGAGAGCTGCCAGCTCTGCTCTGCTCCCTTGTCCCTGAGGGCTGTTTCCCAGGGGGTCCTGTTGACTAATTCCTTGAAGGGTTGCAAGTTTGCTATCCTAAAATTCAGGCCCCTGACTTTACTCTTTGCCTGACCCACGTCCCTCAGGAACTGCAAACTCCCCTGCAGCCCAGGCTGCCTCTGGTCCCGACCCCCGACGTCACCGATGAGCTTGCTTGCGTTGGTGACCATCAGGCCCAGCATTGCCTCCCCTCTGGTAGGGCTGTCTGTTAAGGATTTCTCCTGCATGCCTTCCAGGAGTCTCCTGGGTGGCCTGCAGCTCACCCTGCTGCTTTTTCAGCAGATGTCGGGGTGGTTGAGGTGCTGCAGCAGAGCGAGAGCCTGAAGAGTGAAGCCTCCTGGAGCTGGAGGAAGAAGAGCTCATCACTTGGCTCCCCTTGATCGGGCAGTCTCTGGTAGACACCAACCACAAGGTTCCTTTTGCTGCCTCAGTCTCTCAGTTCTTACCCATGCTGCTGCCTTGAGAGCTTTCTGCCAGGCTGGGAGCAGGAGCAGGGGGGTGAGGGAGGGTGGAGCTGCTCCTGTGCTGACATGCTGGGTGCTCCCAGCCCTCCTCAGCCAGCCATGTGCAGTGGGGCAGGCTGAGGCAGGAGTTCCATTCACCACCCCAGTGGCTTTGTGAAGGCTTGGGGCTGGCTCCCCATCCCATGCAGCTACAGGGAAGGTAGAAGATTTTTAGAGCCAGATGCAGAATGCTGGTTGCTGACGTGAAGCTTTGGTTGCTTATGCTGAGCCCAAGATGAAAAGTCTCTGCTGACCTACTTTGTGCTGTTAAAGCACAGGGGAGGCTGCTGGCTTGTTGTTGTACCTGTGAAGGTGTGAGATCCTGCATTCTCGGAACTCAGAGGCACTCCAGAGAGACAGGAGAGGTTTAGAGGAGATGTGCACCAGGCTAGGGCAGGTCCTCAGCTCAGGAAGATGCCTTCTGCTTTGGGGGAGCTGAGAATTGCTTTCCTGGAGTACTCCAGCGTAACATGAGGCACAGCAGTGAGATGCTGACGCAGGACCATACGTGGTCCAAGCACACAGGGACATGAGCCCAGAGGACAGGTTTTGGCTCTGACAGTGTTCTTTTTCCTTTCAGTCTAACAAGCCACACCATGCAGGATGATGCTTCTCCATGTCACAGAAGGGGATGGTTCTGCAGGTGATCTAAAGAGGGTGAGCTATTGCACAGCGTAGTTTGAAAGGTGTTCCCGTTGCCAGCGGTGCAGAGTTGATCCAGTTCCTGCTGGGAGGTTCCTGGCAGGTAGGGGCCCACAGCCAGATCCCCAGCTTGCTGACTCTGGATGTTCAAGCAAGTCATTGGCTTTTCTGTGCTTAAGTCTTGCCCTCTGTAATGTTTATCAGCCTGAGTTTGGATCAGGAAGCCCTGTTCTGGTTAGGAGAGCTGTGTGGGCATTGCTGGACACCTGCCAGGGCATCACACGCATGCTTTCCTGATGGTAGCTGGCTGGGTTGACTGTCATCTCGGTGACTTCTGATTGTTGAGATGTTATTGTCTTCCCTTTTGGCTCTCTGCCATCCAGGGCGGTGTCTCTCCTCTCACTACTTCTCCTTGACTTTTCCCTTACAGATTTCATCCTCATGGCGCAGGGCGTTCACATGCACGCTTCCAGGATCCAGTGGGGCCTGGTCATGTGCTTCCTGTGCTACTTTGGCACCTTTGCAGTGGAGTTCAGGCACTACAGATTTGAGATCGTTTGCTCCGAGTACCAGGAAAACTTTCTGAGCTTTTCAGAAAGCTTATCGGAAGCCTCGGAGTACCAGACAGATCAGGTGTAGCCTGTCCTGGGGCAGGGTGGGAGGGGGCAGGTGTGGTCTCATGGGTTAAACATGACCTCATTCATACTTTTCTTTGAGGAGTTTGTTTTCACATGCAATCATGCTCCTATTGCCAAAGGTCTCCTGGGGTGTCTGTCTGGAGAAGAGCCGAACAAAAACAGCTGCTGGAGGAAGAGTGGAGCCTTCTCAGCAGCAGGATGAGAGAGCACAAGCTGTTTAGTGACTTTTTCTGTGTGGCTCTGTCACGTTCCTGTTGTTCAAAATGTTCAATAGCCATGCACCCTCCGAGACAGGCCCTCCCAAGCCTATTCTGCAGAGGAGGAGATGAAGGAAAAGGACTTCCCCAGGCACCACGAGTCTTTAGGGGTCGCTGGTTCCTGACTCACCAGCCTGCATTTTTCATTCTGCTTCTTGTGTTGTTTTCTTTGCTGCTAACTGATGTAACCTGATAGGGTGAGAAAAAGCAGCTGTATCTTCTGGGCTTGGCAGAGACAAACTGATTGGCTTTTATGGCAGGCGTTCCTTCTGCCTGGAAAGCAGCCAACAGTAAAGCCAGGTTAGGGAGGAAGGGTGCTGTGCTCAGGAGAGACTTGGCCAGTGCTTCCTTGCAGGCTCCTGGACCACCCCCAGGCCAGAGGAGATGGCCCAGCGGGTGCTGTTCTCGCCTTTGTCTTTCAGACCCAACAGCTGGGACTGGTGGAATCGAGATGTGGAATTCAGGGGGGGAATGTGCTCTGAAGTTTACCCAGAAGAGGCTGCTCTTTGTGTAGTGCTTCCACCACATACTCTCTGTAATGTTTTAGAAGCTTTTTTTCCTTTTTGTTGACCAAGCGGGGGAAAAACCATTGTGTTGGAGACACTGGGCTTATCTGCAAGGGGAGCAGAACCGTTGCAGGTGGTTCTGGGCACTAGATTTGGTTTAGCTCCTTGTGCACTTGGATGTAAAACTTCAGACAAGCTGACACTAGATCCGGGCTCCAGACCCCTTGGTGTGGCCACTTGACCCCAGTGGAATCTGTCCCAGGTTTAAGCAGGCTTCCAAGGTGTCGGGGTGCAGTTCTTCCTGAGGGCTGGATGTGGAGAAAGGGAACAACAAAACCAGAGGGCTTCTTCCTCCCTAGAGGGAGATTTTCAAATAGTTTTCACAGAAAAAGCAGGAGCTCAAACCCCCTATTTGAAAACCTGGTTTTGGGAAGGCTGGGGTACTGGCTGGGCAGGGGAGTGAGGGGAGCCACTTCTCACGACCATGGCTCCTGTTGCCCTTGAGTCAAGTTTGCACCTTATTCGAGGTGCAGGAAAACATGCAGAAAGTAAAATGGTAGCAAAAGACTTTTGAAGGGGAATTCAACTCATCCTGCACTGTGGCACTCCTGATGGAGAGGGAAAAGGCACTGTCTTCCACAAAGGTCAGAGGGATCTCCTGAAAGGAGAAACAGTTGAGACAAAATTCTGCCAAAACTAGTGTCAAGTAGTAGCATTAAGATTTATCTTCCGTGGTCCAAATTCTCTTCTCAGGCAGCTGCATTATAAATCCAGAGCATCTGCAGCCCCTGGAGAGCTGCTGTTAGACTGCTGAAGGCCTGCTCGTAGCTGTGCCCCTACCAGGGATGGCAGGAGGGTGGCCCAAGGGCACAGCAGTGGAAGATGCAGGGCTTCCCCAGCAGCTCCTCCTGGGCGAGGGCAGGAGGTGACAGCCTGCAGAAGATGCAGGTGGGGATCCTCCTAGACGGGCACAGGCACTCTATGCAGATGGAGCACAAAATAGCTTATTTGTTTTAAGGGTGGTTTACTGTAAATATTCTACTGTGACACTTTTATTTTCTTTTTAATCAATCAATACATATTTTGTAATTTTATTGGGGGGGGATGATGGTCGTGATTCGTTTTTTTCTTTATCTCCTTTTCCTATATGCAATCCAAACTGAACTTCAGGTTTTTGATGATAACTCTGTACATTTCATAGAGTATTTCTAACAGCACAGTTCAGTACAACTAAACAGCAACTGATGCACACGGAAACATGACCACAAATAAAGTGCTTTTATGGAGAAAGTGAGGTTTATTTTTGTCCCCTACCCCACACAGAGCTTTCCAATGGCAAACACAAACCAGAAGGTCTTTCCACTGTCATAATTGCAATTACCACTTAAGGAAGCCAGGGACTATTCTATACTTAATTCTAGCAGTGCTACTGAGCAGCCCCTTTCTCGGAGGAGGCTCGCGCTTGTTACGCAGCCCAGAAAGGCAGCAGGCTAGCTGCCTCCCAGCCTTACCTGCTGCCATCAGCGTTTCAGATGCTGCCATGATGCAGTTTCCTCCCCCAGTGCCTGCCTCTTGCTTGTCCCCTCCACACCAGGGACAGCTGCAGGTGTGGAGCAGAAGGTGGGAAGGCACCGTGCAGGTTGGTGTTCTGATTTTGGCCATCTGAGAGGAGAAGCTCAAGTGCAGCCAGGCAGAAATGCCTAAAGAGCAAATGGCACCCATGCACCAAGTGCCAGCAGCAGGGAACTGGGGTTGCAAACTGCCTCTGCCTCCACTGTTACTGGATATAAGCTGGTGGTGGCTCTTGCTCCTGCTGAGATCATCAGACAGTCAAGGAGCTAATACAGCTTCCTTGGCAGGACAGGGTTGTCTGCCTTAAAGAAAGGAAGAAGCAGGCAAAGTGTTCACAGGTGTAAAAGAAAAAAAAACAACCCAAGAGCTTTGCTTTTCAGTGCTGGGATCACTGGTAATAGACAGGAAGGTTAAATACAGGGATGGAGTGAACACGATGTAAGCAAAGTTGTGGGTTTATTTACCACATTAGGAAAAGCTCCATGACCATCTGATATAAATTATCTCAGGTTAGGAAGGGTGGGTGGAAAGGTCAGGGATTTAATTCTTATCAAATACAGCAGGACGCAGCCCTTGAGAGCAGTTGTTTGTCAAGGTTTGCTCAGAGCTGGGCAGTGCTATGAACACGTGGCAGGGTGACATCGGCTGCTGAGATGTCTCCTGGGTTAGTGCTGAGGGAGGGATCTCAGAAAATGCAGTCACGCTGACTGGTGCTCAGCCAGTTGGATCCCAGAGCCCAGCATCATGATGCAGCAGGGAGGCGAGTCTAGAGTTTAATTTTTAAAACAATATTTTTATATATATATTCTACTTCATTCTTGTAGAAAGCTGGCTGTGCATCTCTAAGCAGCTCCCATGTACAAGTTGTCATGTTTTGTACCTAGATCAGCTGATAATAACCAAGATTTAAGTTGTTCCTGGTCTGGAAAGCTTGCCTACAGCAAGGGCTGGCTTTTTGGATGGCAGCCCCGATCTACTGGGCTCACATTTGTCATTTTCCCTCGGGCATCCTAACCCTCCCCAAAGTTTAGAAGTCTTTACGTAGCCAACAACCCTGTCTGCAGGGAAAAGCTCCTATTTCCCTCATGGTCCCCAGAGTGTGCAGACTGTTTCTGAAAACGATGGAGCTTGTGGTGGAGCATCTGAGCAGCAGATTTCAGTGGGGGTGTCTGAAGGAAGCGTTGCAAGCTGGGAAAGGGAAGGAATAGCACTGCCCACAGGTGCTGCTCCTCACCCAGTTCCCAGCTCTACCTGCCTGCTGCAGACCTCTGTCCTACTGCCTGAGGAACCCTCACCCCATCCCTTCCGTCCATACCTGCACTAGTCACGGCTCTGAGACACGACCTGGGTTTGGTTTTCCATTTTGGTTACAGACAAAATTACCTAACACTACACAAGGACAATCAGATGAGTGCAGCCTTTTGCGCATATGCTGCTTTAAGTAGAGGATGGCAGGAAAAGTTCAGTGAAAGAGGAGATGAGGCTGTAATATGACTTCTCATCATCCGTCAGTCCTGCATTGCCCGGTCTGGTCACCACGGCCACGTGAGTATCGGCTTCCTCGGCCGCGTTGGCTTCTGAAACAAAGAGTGGTGGGGGGAGAGTGTAGATGAGATGTGCCTCCTGACCTTGCCATGTGATGGTCTTGTAAGATGCCCCAAAACACTGAAGTGCTTTTTGGCTGAACAGGAAGCTTTGGCTACAGCTCAGGGGAAAAAAATCTAAGGAGTTTACGGTCTTTGGAAGAAGGGGCAGGCCACTGCAAAGGCATAGTGAGGCTAGGCAGGGAGAAAATCAGAAAATCCAGAGAAATTCATCTGGCTTCTGCTGTAAAAGGCAAGAAGAAACCTTTCTGTAGACACATGAGCAGCAAAAGGAGGGCCAGGGAGAGCCTCCCTCCTCTGTCAGACGCAGGAGGAAACATGGTGACTAAGGACGAGGAAAAGGCTGAGCTGCTTAGCACTGCCTTTGCCTCAGTCTTTAGGAACAGCAACAGTTGCAAGCTGGGAACCCAGTACCCTGAGCTAGAAGGCAGAGACCCGAAGCAGAACGATCCCCCCGCCATCCAGGAAGAGAATGGTGCCTCTGTACAACTCCTGTGCACATCAGCACTGCCTCTCTACGCTTCCCACGCACGCTGAGGGGCACCTCAAGCAACACCCGTCTCAGCAGGGAATAAAAAGGACTCGAGGCCACCAGCAGTTGGGTGCCCACCACTGAAGACCGCAAGGAATGGACCAGGTGAGATGTCGCTGGAACCCTGGGTGGTGAAACTCTGCTATTTCACTCTCTCTCTCTCATCTCCTCTCTCTCCTCTCTTCCCTTTAAGTACATCATATATAGTTCTAGTAGTTTTTACAGTTCCAGGGATTAAACATTTAACTTCTTTTTTTAATGTTCTGGACATATGGTGTAAGTGTCCTTAATTCAACCCAAGCAAATCACTGAACCTGTGCCACTCCCTTCTTTCCACCCCCTCCCCGATCAAGTGGAAGATGACAGGGAGAACTTCTCCCACTCTACAACTACCTGAAAGGAGGGTGTAGAGAGGTGGGCTTGGGCCGTGCTCCCAAGTAACAAGTGATAGGACAAGAGGAAATGGGCTGGAGTTGCACCAAGGGAAGGAAGAACAGGTTCTCAGGCACTGGAACAGGCTGCCCAGCGAGGGAGGGATTTAAGAGTCACGTAGATGCAGTGCTGAGGGTCATGATCAAGGACTTGTCAGCGTTGAGGGTCATGATCAAGGACTTGTCAGCGTTGATGCTTGGACTCAATGACCTTAAGGGTCTTTTCCAATCTAGGCAATTCCGTGAGTCTGTGAAGGTTGAGACTGGGAGCACAGAGGTTACCTGTGGCACTGCAGGGCTCTAGAGGGAACAGATACCAGACCTGCTGTGGATAACTGATGGCTGTCCAGGGCACTGTGCAGGCAGCACACACTGCCAGCTTGGTTTCTGTCACAAAGAAGCTGGGCTTTGGTCAGTCTGTGGAGCTAGCAAATCACAAAATCACTCAGGTTGGACAAGCCCCTTGGGATCATCGTGTCCAACAATTAGCCTTGCTCTACAAGTTCACCCCTAGACCATGTCCCCCAGCACCACATCCAAGTGATGCTGTAACACATCCAGGGATGGGGACTCAACCCCCTCCCTGGGCAGCCCATTCCAATTATCTCACCAGCCTCCCTGGGCAGCCCATTCCAGTATCTCACCACTCTTTCCGTGAAGAATTTTTTCGTAGTGCCCAGTCTAAACCTACCTTGTTTCAGCTTGAGGCCGTTCCCTCTGGTTCTATCCCTAATTACCTGAGAGAAGAGACCAGCACCAGCCTCTCTACAATGTCCTTTCATGGATTTGGAGAGAGTGATGAGGTCTCCCCTCAGCCTCCTCTTCCTCAAACTAAACAGACCCAGCTCCTTCAAATGGTCCTCATATGATCTATTCTCCAGTCCCTTGACCAGCTTCGTTGCCTCCTCTGCACCCACTCCAGCACCTCGAGATCTCTTTTGGTCTGAGGTGCCCAGAACTGGACACAGTACTCGAGGTGAGGCCTCACCAGTGCAACAAATCCAACACCCTGCATTGGAATTCACTTCTCACTAATTTCCTTTGCTCCTTGAGCACAGCAAAAGGTCACAAGGAGATGGAAAAGGAGGTAACTGCAAGCTTCCGTCAGCTCCCTGTCAGGGCTGGGGAGGAGGTGAGAGCCAACTCCTGGGCACTGAGCAGGCTTAGGCTGAGATCACAACCCAGTGCCATTTCTGACAGAAAGGTATTTCCAGCAAAGGCAAGAAATTAAACTAGCTTCCTGAGCCTGGCTTTCCAGAGGTGAAGTCTTGGCAGCCGGGAGCAAGGCTTTCCTGCTGCTGAACACGACTTCAGGGTAAGTGGCAGAGAGAACTAGCCACCAGGAGTGCCAGGTAGCAGCACAGCAGACATGGTCTGCTCCCCCCGAGCATGGCTCACAAAGACCACTTGGAAACGGGGCACACCAACTGCTTCAGCAAATGCTCCACTCTGCTTGCAACAGTCTCTCCTTGCTTGCTGGTGCAAGGGCAGGCTTTCTGCTTGACCTACTTTCCCCTTGTTGCAGCACTGCTCCCAGGGACCCCGCTGCTGGTTGTGTCAGGAAGGAGCACAGCAGCAGCCAAGGGGGTGCCACTGAAGCAAGGTGGTCTACAGCATTTCTAAGGTGTTTGTGACAAGTCAGCAGCACATGTTTGAAGAGCACCCGCCTCTCTCATGCAGGTGAGGGCCAGCAGGGCTGGCAGGCCACCTACCTCGAGGGACATCCGTCAGGAAGAGGATATTGTTGGTGGCACACCCGATACTGGCCGCAATCCTCCTGTAGCTCTCGCTTTCTACCTTGGGGCCTATTTTGGTATCGAAGTGACCATCGAAGAGCTGAAAGAGAGAGAAAAGCAAAAGCAGTTGCTGAGTGCCACCTGAAAAGCGGGGCTAAAGCTTGCTCCTGAGCAAGATGTCCCCTTTCCTTTCTACCAGAGTAAGAGGTGGCTGATGCAGCCCTGCTCAACTGGCTGAGCTTAACTCCCGCAGGCCAAACCCCCTGCCCCACCTTCCTGTCCCAGGCTCTACTCACAAAGCTTTATGGCAAGGGCAGCTGTAGGAGGGAAGTGTTCTGCAAAGGGTGAAGCTGTGAGGAAGGTGACAAGGTTATCTACCTCTAGGATATCACCTTCTGTAGAGTATCCGAACAAAAGCTTCTGGGCTTCAATGCTGCCCGAGGAGTAGATATAGACCTTCATCCCTGCTTCCCGCCACTTCCGGATGGCTGGAACCACGTCCTCGAAGATTCTGGAGCAAAACAGGGCAGCAGGTAAGGGCAAACCCAGAGGGACACCTGTAGCCCAGGCACTGGGACAGCTTCCCCATTACTTCGCAAGGGGCTTTCATTCTCCATCTGCTTGGGGCTCCTGTGACCAGGGGGTTATTTCAGCAGCAGGCAATCACTTCTTAGCTCCAGCCAACTCAGCGGCTCACGGGCTGCTGTGCAGAGAGCAGCCCTGATGAGCTGCTTCAGACATTGGTCAGGAGTTCCTCCAGCTCCTTCAACTGGGAGAAGGGAGAAAAGGTTGGAGGAAACGGCAACCCGCTGCTTTTCTCTGCGAGGGAGGACAGAGAAGACAGGCTCTTGCATCCCAAGTCCCCCCTGCCTTGCAAGCTACAGATCTCCCTGTTGCTAAGAGCTGTGGCCATCAGCTGCATCCATAGGGGGCAAACCACCCCACAGGTTCAGGCTCTGCCCATGCCTAAGAAGATGATGAGAGGAGGTTGCAGGTGCAGGACCTAAATGAGTGACACTCTTCAGACTGTTTGAAGCTGGACAACAACTTGGGGAAGGAGAAGTTGTCTCCCTAAGGGACTGAGGTCAGAGCTACTCTCTTCAGCAACTAGGGGAGTTGCACAGCACGACTCGTGTGCCAGATGCGTCCCTGGCTTAACTGCACCACCCAGGCTGAACCAGCTCCCACTCACTAGGCAGCAGCAGCCCTCCCCTGACTATCCTAGCCTTGCAGTGTGCTGGAGAGGCAAGACACCAGCCTGTCAATGGGCCGATGGGTCTCAAAACACGAGCTCCCTCTGACTCCCAGGTAGTGGCTGCCCAAAGACAAGCCCAGCAGCAGGGCACAAAGCTGTGAGGGAAGGAGGACCAAAACCAGGGCAACTGTTGCATAGCTCTAACAGACATTGTCTTTGCACGTATACCACCAGACCTCTCCAGGGCTGCACTTACATGTATGTAAAAGCTGCATGCAAAGGGCATTTACAAACTGGCCCGTGTACCAGGGGAAACTGAAGGCTGGAGAATGCTCAAGAGGGACAAGGCAAAGCTGACAATGAGCTCCTCAGTAATACGGGTGAGGGGTGAACAGAAAAGGCCACAAAGGGCCTCAGAAGGGCAGGGAGGAAGTTTGAGTTTGAGATGTCAGGAGGGTGGAGAGAGGAGCTGGAGGAGATGCGATCCCCAGGGAACCACATTTTCATCCCAGTTCACATTGCAGCCTCCCCCACACACGAGCAGCTGCACAGCTTGGTGTGGCCACTTGAGCCAAGGCTGAAAGGAGATCTGAACATCTGAAGGCCTGAAGAAAGAGGACTCCAAAGAGATGCAAAAGGAGGCCTTGTAATGATTTTTTTTTTCCCCAAATAACTTTTTTTCTGAAGTTATTTATTAAATGTCTCTGGTGTCAGAGGAAAATATTTGGAGGTAGTGCAGCACCTGCAGAAACTCCCAGGCACCTGCCTGTTTTCATGTGATGAGTGCAGTGCCTGGAGTTCAGACACTGATGTGCCAGATACAGCTAGGTGATGGGGGAGACTTTAGAGATCTCACTCCTTGGATCCTGCTAGCAGCAAGGCCAGCTCCACAGCTTTTGGGCCACTCTAAGAACAATTAGCCCTGTTATTAAAAAGAAAACCAATCCTCTTCACTTGCTTTCGGGTTTTGTTGCTTTCTCTGGTGGATGTTTACATTGTACTGCGAGCTCTTTTTTTTCTTCTTGCTCTTCTTGCTTCTTTTGGGAAAACACCTCGTGAGCTTAAGGGTTTAATTTACTTCCATAGGAAGTTGAAATGTATACTTTAACCAAGGATCTCTTGACCTAAATAAAATCAGTCTTAACTCCCGTTTATGCAGTTTTGTGTTGTAGCTGAAACATAAAGAGCAGCCTGAAGACAAAAAGAAGTGGAAAGGCAGGAAATGCTCAGGTAAGAGACAAAGCAGGAGGAAACAACTGAAAGGACCTGACCCTGCAACCCTGGCTTGTTTAGGCTTGTTCCAAAATGTGACTGCAATTCAGGGATAAAAAAATGCAAGATGGAGAACTCTAAGAAGTTCACACTTGTGCCTTGGTCTCTTGGTTTACCAAGAAATGTCTGTAGAGAAACACTGAGACATTTTCCCAATTTTTAATGCAGAAGATAAGCTGTCCCAGATGAATGTTCTGCTGGTCACGGGAGTGGAATCACCCTGTGTCAGGCCTCCATTGCCTTGCTCTGGTTTTCAGACCCTGTCTCCTTTCCAAACCCTTCCAAGGTGGCTGGAGAACTGGCTGTTCCCCAGCACGTACCTGCCAATTATTCCTTAAGGAGAAGCACTCTCACTCACTTGTCATCTTCCCAGTGGGGACTGAGACAACATGCTTAGTCCCAAAGCTGCTGTAAGCTTTTGGTTTCCTAGATACAAGGGTTAAACTCAATGGATTTGTGTTTTACTGCACGATCAACTTTGAAATTAAGTGTCTGCAGTTGGTTCCACGACAGCAGTGGCCTGGCTTAAGCCACAACTGAAGGTAAACATGTTGGCTTCTCCACTGAGGTAGTAATCCTACTTGAATTTGTACCCGGGGCTGTTTCCAGGAATAGCATTTGCAGCTATTCTGCTAACAGACACCTAGGACAGATTCACTCCATACCTGCACCAGGGAAAGGGGCACACTGTTACACACACACACACACACACACACGACTACTCACTCTCCTTTGATGTGCCCAGTTGCATAGGCTGCCCTCCACATGTGTCCCTGCAGCTGCTTCAGTGCCGTGGTCTTCCTGTCCAGAGACATCTGCCAGTGCACGTTGTCTACCACTGCCTGGATTACCTGCTCCAGCTCCTCTTCCCCACCTCCGCTCTCCAAAGGGATTGGCACAGCGCCATCCAAGCTGGAGTCCTCCTGAGCCTAGAAATCATCCGTGATAAAAAGGGGTGAGGGAAGAGGTGGAGTGGTCTGGATATCAGCTTAGGCAAGGGGTCTAACACGTGCACCAGTCTACCCTGTGCAGGACACAGCCTGAACTGCTCTTCACAGGAAGGCTCACGACACTCTTTAGATGTTTTCCTCAGTGGGAAATTCAGGCTGCGGTAGGGTCTAGAAACACTTGCTGAGATGCTACTTTCCAACCCCAAAAATAAATACTCTAATGAGACTTGCCTAAGTATTTAATTACTGAAGTTAAGGCAAAGGAGCAAATGCAACTGTGGGCTTCAGCCAGCCATGGGTCTCAAACGGCTGCCGTGTCCCCATACCGAGGTGGGATCCGATACCCTGTGCGGGCCAAGTACTCTGCCATCCCTCCACGCTGCTTCCCAAACAAGCAAAGGGAAGCTGCAGACAGTGGATCCAGCAGGAGGCGGCCACGGGGCAGGCATGGAGCTGAAAAGTCAGGTTTTGACACCTGCCTGGGGGCTGTGCAGATGAAGGTGAGCCGAGGGAAGCAGCTGAGCTGCGGCTGCCTACCAAGCACCAGCTCTGCCCCAGTACACCACCAGATGTGGGGTGGGGGAGAATCAGCTTGTCGAGGCAAACAGCCTTCTTGGGGGGCAAAGAGAGGCATGGTTCTTCCACTGAGTGACTGGGGGGAGTCCGAGTGTCCCCAAGTCTCCGGCATGCCGGGAAGACTCAGGCAGACTTGGTGTAACTCTGTTACTTCACCTGTTTCCTCAGAAGTCTGACATCCCGCTGGCACTCCTCCTCCTCCCAGTGAGCATAGAGAAACTTCTTCACGTTGTCTTTGATGTAAGGGAACAAGGTCTCCTGGCAGCATGCAAAAAAACCCAAAAACAAGCAGCCCAAAACAGGCAGCTTCTTTTAACCTGGCAGAGATAAAGCTGACTTGCTTTTAAAGTTCACACACGATGACACGCAGAGTTATTTTCCCTGCCCGAGCCTCCTCTACCTCCTGCAGCTTGGGAAACTGCCTGGTAACCTTGGGCCAAGAGCAGGTGGATTTGGTTTTGTTGCACAAATGCTTATGTAGCTTTAACTTTTACATCCCAGGATGGAAAGGTGGGTGATGACTTTCCCTGGGCTTGCCAAAAGAAATGTCTGAAATGTCAGCTGTGACTCCTGGGTTCCCATCAGTGGAGGGGTACTGACTGTGCACGCACCCTGAACTGACAGACTCTGCTCCTCTGCTTCGAATGGGGTGCTTGTCCTAACAAACACTGCTGAGATGCTTCAACCCCAGCAGGCACCTCGGCACCTCAGAGCTGCCTGCTCACTCCCCACTCCTGGCTGGGCTGGGGAGAGAATCAGAAGAGTAAAAGCAGGGAAACTTTTGAGTTGAGATACAGACAGTTTAGTAAGTAAAGCAAGCAAAGCAGAACAAGGAATTCATTCACTTCCCATCAGCAGGCAGGTGTTTGGCCATCTCCAGGAAAGCTGGGCTCCATCATGTCCAACGGGGACTTGAAGACAACTCTGAGTGTCCCCCCTTCCTTCTTACCCCATCTTTACATGCTGAGCATGATGCCACATGGCATGGAACATCCCTTTGGGTCAGATGGCCTGGCTGTGTCCCCTCCCAGCTTCCTCTGCACGTGAGCTGGTGTGAGGAGCAGAAAAAGCCTTGGCTCTGGGTGAGCCCTGCTCAGCAGTAACCAAATCAGCCCTGAATTATCAACATGTTTCCAGCACAAATCCAAAACACGGCTCCGAACCAGCTGCTCTGAAGACAATTAACTCTCTCACAGCCCAAACCAGAACATATCAACTTCTCACCAGAGCAAGAGGATCTTTCTAAAAAGAACAGTCTTGTCCAGTGACACTGAGCTCCAGGACAGTCTTGCAACTGAAAGGAAATGGGGTTAGGGAAAAGGGCCCCAGGAGAATTACAAACCTTCCCAGAGACCCTGAGGGCAACCAGAAATAAATTGCTGTCATTAGTGGAGTTTCACAATTGAGAAGCCACAAGCAGCTGTCATGACAGTGTCTCTGGGTGCAGGAAGAACCTGGGGAAAAGGAGAAGGACAGGGAGCTCCTTCCTTTGGGTACAGAACCAAGTTTTTCTTAAATGGGAAAAAAAAACTGGGATGGGGAGGAGATAGGAGGAAACTAACCTGAGTTCATCTCTGAGTTCATCTCAAAAACTGGCCAGTGATCTTTTTCTCCTCACTGTAGGTCACCTTTAACCTGTTACTGAATTAAGGACACAGTGCTCCTGAGAGCATGATGTGGTGGCAGAACTGCAGAATTTTCTATCACTCCCATACTGCAGTTTCCATGCTGTATGTATTAAAAACCAGGTAAATTTAGAGGGGGAAAAAATACCTCTTAAATGCCTAATTACCACAAACTTGTCTGTGGAAATTGCACAGCCTTGTAATACTCTCAGCTACTCTCTCCTTTCCTTTATTTGAGTTTAGTTGCTTTCAAACTATCTTTAAAGTCACGGAGGAAATTAAAGAGTACCCACTGGGAAAAGCAACCAACCCCCTGACTTGGTTTAACTTCCCTTACGGCTTGGGTGTCCAAAGGTCCCAACTAAATTACTAAATAGTTACTATTAACATTACCAAATAATTACTAAGCCATTACTAAAACACTAAAGAAAGGATTAAATGAAGTCCTTTAATTACAGAGCGAAAAAGACTGCAGAACCAGCAGCGGACCTTTCAAAGGGAAACAGAAGTTATGGAGGTTAACGGGAAGTCCAAGTGAAATAACTCGTTGCAGGCATTTTCAGGGTCTCAAGCAAACTGAACTTAGGGGTTTGTTTGTTATTATTACTCCTTATTGAGAGACATAGCTCAGCCAGCCTCCCTGCAACAGCCCTTGGGTAGGAAACCATCTCAGGCATTGTGCATACTATTTGCATGACAGCAGAAAGGTTTCAAGGTGGATGTCACCAACCTTGTTGCTCTGTTGGGTATTTAGGAAGCAACATGAGCTGTTGAAGCCATTTAAATTGAAAGATAGAGAGGGGAGGAAGGCAGCTGTAATGCCACCTAGACCTGAAGTTTCTTCAGGAGCACTGGAAGAACACGGACAGGAAAGATTTGGGTCACGCTGTTGAGCTGTTTACCTGCGTTAGCAAGAACACCCAGAAAGCCTGGCAAGAGCCTTCACCCCTCAGTGGGTCACAAAGCACCAGCAAAAGAGATCCAACAAAAGCTGCAACGCCTCATAAAGAAATACAGGTTAACCACAGGTGCAG
This sequence comes from Todiramphus chloris collaris, assembly GCA_025345505.1. Taxonomy (NCBI): domain Eukaryota; kingdom Metazoa; phylum Chordata; class Aves; order Coraciiformes; family Alcedinidae; genus Todiramphus; species Todiramphus chloris. Next base: position 29,271 of record JANVCC010000167.1, on the reverse strand, counting down.
GGATAATTCTGTTTGGTGCCTTAAATACAAGTGAGTTGCTCGCTCCTGTGAGGCACATGAACCTCCTTAAGAGACCAACCGCTCTGGGAGCAGAGGGACCAGCAGTTGGTGTAGAACTGCAGATTTTCGTAGCCCATTGGCAGCGTTTGTCCCAATGCCCCATCCTGGCCTCGTGGATTCCCCAGTCTCCTGGCTCCTGCACTGAAACCAACATTCCCAACAGCCTTAAACCTTCTCAGGGCCAAGGGAAGCCACTCATACATACCTGTTGATAAGCACAGATGAGGAGTGTTGCGCTAAGGTGCTCTGGGTTACCGGGTGCTGGGAGGTCACAGCTCGGGGAGCCTGGAGCCGTGTGCCCACACCACCTTTCCCAGGAGCAAGCCAAGAGGTGACCCTGAGACAGCAGGTGGGGCTCTGCCAGCTCGGGTGAGGTGCTGCAGCTCCAGCCATTGCAGCGACACTGATGCTCGAGGGCTTTCCCCCCCAACCCCCAAATGAGGCTGAGCACGCTTCAGCCCCTCTATAGCCCTTAAAAAAAAAAAAAAATTTACTCTGAACAGTTCTCCCGCCCACAAAAGAGGCACGCGATCGGTAAAAAGAGAGGTATTTTCTCGTGACCATTATTCAGAAAAAAACCAAAACAAACCAAAAACCACTGAACACGTGCCACGGTTTTCAGGCTGCGGGAAAAAGCCGGGGCCTCCCCTCCGAGTGGCCGCAGCCCCCACCCCGGGGGCCGCGCCAGCGAAAGGGGCTGACAGTCCCGGGACTGGAGGTGTCCGGTAATGACGGTACAAGAGCCCGCAGCGGTGCCGACCGGCCCTCCCCCTAAGGGAGCCCGCTGCCGCCCGCCTGGCCTGGCCTCACCTGGACGAAGGCGATAGGGGTGGTGGTGCCCTCGATGTCCAGCAGGATAGCGCTCACCTCCGCCGGCACCGGCAGCAAGCCCATGGCAGCGGCGGCTGCACCGGGCTCCCAGCCCTGCGGCTGCGCGGGAGGGCGGACGGCGGGAGGGGGCGGCTGCTGCTAGCGGGGCACCGCGGCGACGCCCGCCCCCGCTCCGCCTGCCCCGCCCGGCCACCGCCCTCTGAACGGGGTTTTTCGGTTGCTCTTTACACCCCCCACGGTCGGGAGCCTGTCTGTTCTCGTCTCCTCGGTCCCCCGTCCAGGGCAGCAGTCCCCGCCTTGCCACAGGGCACGCGGCAGAAAGGGCGCGGGGAGCACCGAGCGTGTGGAGGGACGGGGCGGATGGGGATGGCGGCTGCACTACGAGCCCCGCGGCCAGGCACTGCCGCGCTCCGAGCCCCACGGCTGGGCACAGCCGCCCTCACTCCGAGGCCTGCGGCCGGGCACAGGCATAGCCCGGGCCCCGCCGCCCTCACTTCAGGCCCCGCAGCAGGGCCGGGACACGGTGCTGAGGCAAGGGCGACCCCCGGTGGTTGGCGGGCGCTGCAGCCCGGCCGGAAGGCGCCAGGCGGCGCTGCGGCACCCTGTGGGAGAGCGACGCTGATTGGCCGCCGCCGCGGGTATATAAACGTGGAGCAGGCGGTGCCCGGATCTCTTCCGCCGCCATTTTCTCTGCTGCGCAGGTCTCCGCTGTTCCCGCTGCTCGCAGCCCTCGCCCCGTCATGGAGGACGCGACCGAGATGAGCGGCGGCCCGGAGGAGTTCGCCGAGGGCTCCAAGATCAACGCGAGCAAGAACCAGCAGGATGACGGGTAGGGCTGGGGGTGCGGGTCACGCCTCCCTCGCCCTCCCAGGCCGCGCGGGGGGGGGGGGGGGGGGGTCCCGTCTTTGCCGCGGAGTGGGGCGGGGCCTCCCCCACGCCAATGGCCGCACCCGCCTTTGTGTCGCGGGCCGGTGACCCACTTGGCGTGGGCCGGGCCGTGGGACTGCCACTTGGGGCGTGACGTCACCGGCAGCCAATCAGGGTGCGCGCTGCAGGCGGGCTGGGGGTGGGGGGGACACAAGCGGACCCGGCCCACGTGTAATGGCGAGGTCGGGCTGGGCGCTGCGGCTTCTCCGGTGCTGCCGCCAGGGCCTGGAGTTGCGGGCCGGCGGGCTCTGTGAGCCCAAGAGGCTGCTGGTGGCTTGCCGGTCATCTTAGACTTGCGGTGGCCTCGGCGGGCTTGCTCCATGCATTCCTTTACAGCCTGGTGTACCGACGTGTGTTTGTACATGTTCCTTGCCTTTCAGGAAGATGTTTATCGGAGGCCTCAGTTGGGACACCAGCAAGAAAGACTTGACGGAGTATCTCTCTCGGTTCGGTGAGGTTGTGGATTGTACCATTAAAACAGACCCGGTCACTGGGAGGTCGAGGGGATTTGGATTTGTGCTGTTCAAGGATGCTGCCAGTGTGGAGAAGGTGGGTGGATTCCATGTGGGTTAAGGGCACAGAGCTTGCTCATGTTACTGTAGTGATCTGAGACCGTTTCCTTGTGTGCTTCTTAGGTATTGGAACTGAAGGAACACAAACTGGATGGCAAGTTAATAGATCCTAAAAGGGCAAAAGCCCTAAAAGGGAAGGAGCCACCAAAAAAAGTGTTTGTTGGTGGGCTGAGTCCAGACACGTCTGAAGAACAGATTAAGGAGTACTTTGGCGCTTTTGGCGAGGTATAGTATAATGGTATAGACAAACAGCTCTGGTTTTCAAGTGCAGTGTTGCCTCTGTCTTTAAGACCAAAGCATTAGCAAGGAAAGAGCTGGCTTAGGCTTACATAAAACTAGGGGTTGTTGAGGGTGTATGAGTTAATGATTCCATAGTGTCGTGATAGGCTGACTTAGATCTGTCAAAAGCAATCGGCCCAATCACTGGGCTGACAGATGGCTCTGGCAGCATGAAAAGTTGCTTCTCATTTTTGTGTGTTATTAACAGTTACTTTTGATTTGATTTCAGATCGAAAACATTGAGCTTCCCATGGACACAAAGACAAATGAAAGGAGGGGCTTCTGTTTTATCACGTACACAGATGAAGAGCCAGTAAAGAAGTTGCTAGAAAGCAGATACCATCAGATTGGTTCGGGCAAGGTATGGAAGCTCTCCTTCTTAGCATGTGAAATACACCATCTCTGTAGGCTCTCCTGAAAGCAGCTCACAGAGTGGTCTGGAAATTCTTGACGAGTTAAAAGAATTTTTGTCTTTACAGTGTGAGATCAAAGTAGCGCAGCCCAAGGAGGTGTACAGGCAGCAGCAGCAGCAGAAAGGAGGCAAAAACAATGCGGCTGGTGGACGAGGAGGGGGAAGGGGCCGTGGACGGGGTGAGTCTTCTGGATGGTTTGTTCTGGATGGTTTGTTCTGGATGGTTTGTTCTG
>JANVCC010000167.1:15000-25947 GCA_025345505.1 Todiramphus chloris collaris | reverse complement strand
GGTTTGTTCTGGATGGTTTGTTCTGGATGGTTTGTTCTGGATGGTTTAATTGCTTAAGTGTCTGTACTAATGCCTGGGGGTTTGTTAGGTATTCCAGGTTTCAGGCTGCCTTGGATCTTGTGTTTAAATCCAACGGGGAAAGCAGCCTGCTGGTAAATGTCATTCTGGTGTCTGTGACTGTGGAAAGCTAAGAATTTTTTCTTGGTCTGCTGGCACTCAAGTGGTGAAGAGGCGAGCTGGGTGTAGCCTGTGTTTGTGGGAAAGAAACCATGAGCTGTTTGGTAACGAGAAAGAAAAGCCACTTGGCTACACCTTGCGAAGGGATGAAAAGCAGTCAGCTACTACGCTATGGGTTAATGCATTGCAGTCTTCAAAAGCAGTTGCAGCCAACACAGAGCAGTAAAGGTGATCCGATGGTACAACTCCTTGCCAATTAATGATCTGAAATGGAAGTTAAACAGCCAGTAGCTGCTGTAGTGTTTGCCTTCCGTGTGGTGTGGTGGTTTCACTTAGTGAGGACTACCTGCTGTATCTGCTATCATTGTGAGCAACTTGTGACCCATGTCCCGTATCCAAATGAGAGGCTTCCATTCTTCTTGGAAAATTGTTTTTTCTTGGGGAAAGGGAGAGGATTCTTACAGGTCTGAAGGCAGATGAAGTGGCACAGGTGAGGACTGAAGCTCTGCAAGTTCTAAATGCTCTGCTTGGTTTCAGGTCAGGGACAAAACTGGAATCAAGGATTTAATAACTACTATGATCAAGGATATGGAAACTACAACAGTGCTTACAGCGATCAAAGCTACAGTGGCTATGGAGGCTACGACTACTCTGGGTACAACTACCCCAGTTATGGATACGGGCCAGGGTACACAGATTACAGTGGTAAGTGGTTTGGATCTCTTAGTAAGTTGTTCTGTAACAACTCTTTCTTGTAACATGTGGCTCTGAAGAGTAACCTTGGTTGTACCGTGTAGGAGCAACCTCCTTCAAAGTGTCAGCTCTTAACACTTCTGAATTGTGGGGTTTTGGGGTTTGTTTTGTTTTTTAGTAGTATTATTATTTTTTTTTTCCCCCATCCATGTTATCTACAGGTCAACAGAGCACATATGGCAAGGCATCCCGTGGCGGAGGCAATCACCAAAACAACTACCAGCCCTACTAAAGCAGTACCAAGTGCTCGAGGAGACAGGTGTGTACATGACTGCAAGGTCTACCCTTGAGTACGTCTAATCTAATTTAAAGATCAATAGACAAACGAAGAGTAAAAACTTAACGTAGCATGACTTTTTCCTTTAATTAAGCTTTTTGTTAACTTTAAAAAGCCCCCCTTTTTTTTTTAAAACCAGCTTTGCCTACAGTGTCTATAGATCTTTAACTTTGGTAAAAATGTGACTTTATCTTCTTTAGTACCTCAGAAAAACATAAGAGTTTTTCTGTTTTGCGTTGTGTACCAGGTGGTCTAGAGGAATAATTAAACTTATTAGAACTATTAACAGGTAAAGTACTGAAATGGGTACAACTTAAAGGAAAACAAGAATGTTGTCTTCTAACTCTGACATTATACCTTGTTTGTACCCGCCAGCGGGAACTTCATTGCAGGCCGTGTGTCACCCTGACCACGTCTATCTCTGGGGTCGCACGTTGCAGGCAGAGCGCAAGGCATACACCAGAAAACGCTGTCCTGTGGTATGGTCTCTTCCAACTTCATGTACCAGCGTAAAGATTAAAGTGGAAAACTTCAGACTTTGGCTTCTTTTTTTATTTATTTATTTTTTTTATTTTTATAAAAAAAAGAAATAAATCTTTTTGGAGCTTTTAAAGTGTCTTAACTTAAATGGTTTTTTACAGGAGTTTAAAAGTACATAAATGCCTTTACAGCTTAATCATTTGGTCTTCTGTTTAGTGTTGTATTTCAATTGTGGAGCCTCATTTTAAGTGTGCATTCTTTAAGATTTAATGCTTGCTTTTTTTCTTTTTATAGCTAATAGTGAAATCTGCAAACCAAAACGAACTTTTAAATCTGGAAAAACATTTAAAGATCATATGCATGTGGATGACTTGAAGGAAAGTGACCTGGCTTTCTGTTTGCACAGCAGTCAATTAGAGTGGATGAGCAAATAATTGGAAACCATTTTGGGAGAGTTTCCAGTGGGGGAGAAGAGGAAAAAAGTAAACAAATCAGACTGATCCAGTGCTTGATAAATAGTCTAAATTGGGGTGTGGGGTGTTCTGGAACAGCTTCCTCAAGGGGCTGAAATGGCTGTGTTTGGGAGGATAAATTACTGATGGGTAACAAAATTATGCATATGATCTTTAACAGTGAAGGAAGGAATATATAGAAGACTTAAAGCAGTTCATGAAAATGGACCTTTTAACAATTATTGTAGTAACTTGCACAGCTCTGACGTATGTGTTTTTTGTCTTTGATTTTTTTAGGGAGAAATACTGCAACAAAGCCATCCTGCAGCACCTTGTGAGTGGATGGAGGGTGGTCTTCACGAGAGGAAATTACTTATTTTCTAAAAGACTTTTAGTGTATGACACAACTGTGTCCAACTGTACATAGCAGCCGACTAGTTTTCTTTTATGGTTTTTACTTCATTTTTGCCATTCATGTTAGGACACAACGTGGACTTGTGTTAATACAAACTTCATTTGTATAATTTCATGTTAAAGGAATTCTCTAATAAATGCTTACTTAAGTGAAGGTGTAGTTTGGCCATCAGCTTACAGCTCTGTATAGATACTTCTGGTGTGGAAGGATGTGTGCTGTGCTGGAGATCATAAACTGCTCAAGAAAAGTTCTTTGTGCACATAGTTCAGGACAACCGCCTCCTCCTGCCCCTCTCTCTCTCTCGAGCCATCATGCGGTGGAGTTGCTCTGGAAAAGGTCTCTGGGGAAGAGGAGAGAGCTGGTCTGTAGCACAGCACTGCCAGTTTCATGCCTCTCAAGGGCTCTGCAACTCCAGCAGCATCTTTTTTTAATGCTGATAGCTCAGTAGTGCTGTGGAGGGGGGTGGGGGAGTGAAACCTACCTCGCCTTCCAAGGGTTTTTCAAGCACTTGCGTTCTAGAATACTAAAGGCTATAACTTACCCAGGGCAATTGCTCCCTGTCTCGTCTAGTTCCAAGTACACGATAAGTTTCTGAACAAGCTGGGAGCTATTCCTTCATGTTAGATTCTGTACTGGATTCTTCTCAATTAAATCAGAAACCTGGCTTCACTATCTTGTGTATTCTAGCAAGCACTGTAACAAAAGCCTGAACAAATGATTGCTGGAGAAGGAAAACTGCTTCCCTCAGCAGCTTGTTTTCTGAATAGAACAGCTAGGCTGGGTAAGTGAGCACACACTAAACAATTCAGTGTAGAGTCAGTCAGGTTGGAAAAGACCCTTGGGATCAAGTCCAACCATTAACTCTCCTCTACAAACCTTCCCTCCCCCCCCCCAAACTGTATCCCCCAACACCACATCTAAATGACCCTTAAATCCCTCCAGGGATGGGGACTCAACCCCCTCACTCAGCAGCCTGTTGCGGTCTACTGCTCTTCCTGGAAAATACTTTTTTTCCTCCTGTCCAGTCTAAACCTCCCCTGGTGCAGCTTGAGGCCATTCCCTCTGATTCTGTCACTAATTACCTGTGAGAGGAGACCAGCACCAATCTCTCCAATGGCCTTTCAGGTAGCTGTAGAGTGATGAGGTATCCACTTACTCTCCTCTTCCTCAAACGCCTTTTTCCTCAGCTCTGGTCATGTATCAAAAAGAAGCCTTGCTTGTGAGAAAAGTGAAATGTGAGTGGGGAATTTAAAGGAGCGACTGGTCTTGCAAACATTTAAAGGGAACAGTGGGGGTAGAGGTTCCTTTTACAAGTTTCTAAACCATCATTTCAGTGTTCACTGGGCATCTCGTGTCCTGCGGAAGAGCTGCAGACCTGAACTGCTGGGGATTCAGCAGCTGCTGGATCTGGGGGGGAAGGGAGGTCAGAGCCGGGGGGGGCTGCAACCGCTGCTTTACTTTTGCCCCTGGCACAGCACGTGACTTTGCTTGCTATTACGATTGTTGCTATAAACAAAACCAACCCCACTTTTCTAAGAGTCAAGTTTTCTTCAGCTTGCAGCATCTTTTAAATTTAAAAGAGACTTCTTGTATATTTTTTTTGCGGTAAATGCTTTATTTCGGTACGTTCCAGGGGGGTGCCCGCCGGTTGCGCGCAGGCCCCGGAGAGCCCGCCTCGGGCAGGCCCTGCGGCAGCTGCCAGAGGCAGAACGGCCCTCCCGGCCTCACGACGAGCTGCCGGCCGCCCCGTGCCCCCGAGGGGCGGAACGGGGCTGATGGGCCCCGGTCCCCAAGCGACGGGTCCGTCTGGGGAGGGGGAACACCCGCGCGCCCCCCCCTCCCGCCCCGGCGCCGTCTCCCCGGGAGGCGGTGTCACGTGACCGCGCCCGCCGCGCTCCTTCCGCCCGCCATTTTAGGTTTGGTCGGTGGCGGCGCCATTAAAAAAAAGCGAGCGGGAGGAGGAAGAGGGCTCGGTGCTCTCGTACCGTCACCGCGAGCTGCGACGCGGGGCCGGGGTCTCGGTGGGGGAACAGCAGTAGGGCCGGGGGCGGCGGGCGGTCGCCGGCCTGCCGGCACGGGTCGACCGTAGCGGCGGCGGCGCCATGTCGGAGCAGCAGTTCGCCATCGACTCGGCGGCGGCGGGCGCCGGAGGCGGCTCAGCGGAGCCGGCCGAACAGCCTGAGGGGCTGGCGGGGGCTGGGGGCGCCGACGGAGGAGGTGGAGGCGGCAGCGGCGGGATCGAGTCGGAGGGAGCCAAGATCGATGCCAGCAAGAACGAGGAGGATGAGGGGTGAGCGGCGGCGGGCGGCGCGGGCTCCCCATGGGCTCTTTTCCTCGGCAGCCTCCTGCTGGGGCGGGCGACGGGACCCGGCGTCCTTTGGTCCGGCCCGGCCCCGCTTACCGCTCAGTTTGTTTACTTGGCGCCGCGGCGACGTCACGTACCGGGCCGGGCCGGCGGGGGCGGGCCGCCGGCGGAGCTCGGGCGGGCGGTGCTGCTCGGGCACCCTCCGCCTTCCTCTTCGCCGGGAGCAGCTGGGGACGGGCCCCTGAGGCGCGGTAGCGAGCGCGGCCAACCGGGAGCTGCCGGCTTAGGTGGAGGTGGCGGAGCTGAACGCGACCCGGGGCTTGACGGGCTCTGGGGGCAGCTGGGTTTGCTCCTCGGCACTGCGGGGAGGTTTGGGGGGGGGGGGTGGGGGGGGTGGGGCGGGGCGTGATGCCGTTCTCTGGGTCGGTTTGGAAACCAGCGGGAGCGGTGCCGAGGGAGCAGTGCCGTTCACTGCGTCGGTTTGGAAGCCAGCGGGAGCCGCTGGGGAGTTTGGAAGTTTCCTGCCCACCCCAGCCCTCACGGCAGCTGGCGATGCCTGCTCCCGAGGGGTACCTCTGATGCCAAGCTGCGAACCAGGATGTTGTTTGGTTTGTTTTCTAAAAGATAACGTGTTAAGGGCTGTAACTTGGTGTAGCTTCACGTTGCCTTTTGTTGCAAACGCCAACCGTATATGCGAGAGACACCGGCCACCTTGACTTCATCCCCCCGTAAAACTCTTCCTTCTCTCCTGGTGAAAGGAAGGTTGTTTCAGGTGACAGCTTGAGAACAAAGGCAGCTTTCAGTCTTCTGTGGGTCTCTGCCCGATGCATGGCATGAGGTACTGTCGCTTTCCCATAGCAGGTGAAATTTGTGCATAATAAATCCAGGCTGCTCCTGTGTGCTGTCTCCTCTTGGGCCAATAAGAAACTCGAGATGCAGGTCTGCTTTTGATCAAGGCAAAAACTAAACTGGATAAAGGAACACTGACTGCTGTGTCCTGTAGAGATTTGCTGCAAAACCTCGAATGTCTTCTCTAATAACCCCGGATATTACAGGGAGGAAGAACGGGAACTTTTGAGTGTTTTTTTTCCTAGGGTTAGTGAAAACTTAGAATGTATTTGTCACTTCTCCCTGTCTCTTGATGGCTTTAAGTACCTTTCCAGTTTATGTATTTGTTTTGCTTGTTATCACTGAATATGCACCTTGTAGTGGGTTTTCAGGAGGAAATCTGTCTTCAGAAGAAGAGTTGACTCAAGAGTCAACACATCCTTGGAAAAGTTGTCCCTTTGACAGGGATGGCGTATTGCGTACATTGACTTGTCAGGTCAAAAAAGAAACAATGGCAATACACTGCAGTTCTTATGGGTGATGCTGCACAGGAAACAAAAGTGTTTTGACAGCTCTTTTGGTAGTAGAGGGCAAAGAGCTGGTAGCTGCTGGATGGGGTTACGCTGGAATCAGAGGCGGTGGCTTCAGGAACTGGCAGCTCCTTGGTGACAGCCATGGACTTGAGAAATGTATAGATTGACAGCTTCCTAACTAGCCCGCTCGGGGAAGGCCATAAGCCACTGGTTGTGGTGCTGTCCGTGTTCCGTTTGTCTGAGTCTGAAGCTGGAAAGCTTTGATGTTGCACCTTTATTCTTTGTTGTGCTTGCATTTGTGTTACAGCCTAGATCCGACTGCTCTGCAGTGGAGCGGTAGTTGGTCAACCGCTGGAAGCGAGGAGCTGAAGCAGTCGTGGTTTTGCCCCTTTGTAACTGGACTGGATGTCCCTGCAGTGAGCAGAGACATCTTTAACTACAGCAGGTTGCTCAGAGCCCCATCCAACCTGACCTTCAATGTTTCCAGAGATAGGTAGGGCTTCTAACACCTCTCTGGGCAACCTGTTCTAGTGTTTCACCAGCCTTGGTGTGTAAACATTTTCTTCCTTATAGGTAAATCTACCCTCTTTCAGTTTGAAGACATCACCCCTTGTCCTGTCACAACAGGCCCTGCTAAAAATACTTTACTCTTCTTTCTTCTAGGCCCATTCTTATTACCGGAAGGCTGCAATAAGTTCTGCCTGGAGCCTTCTCTTCTCAGCCAGGCTGAACAACCCCAACTCTCTCAGCCTGTCCTCACAGGAGAGGTGTTTCATTCCTCTGATCATTTCTGTGGCCTCTTTTGGACCCTCTGCAACAGGTCCATGTCCTTCTTGTGCTGAGGGCCCCAGAGCTGGACACAGTGCTGCAGGTGGGGTCTCACCAGAGCAGAGCAGAGGGGCAGGATCACCTCATTCAGCCTGCTGCCCACGCTGCTTTGATGCAGCCCAGGACACAGGTGGCCTTGTGGGGTGTGAGCACACAGTGCTGGCTCATGTCCAGCTTTTCACCCACTGGTATGTCAAGGTCCTTCTCCACAGGGCTGCTCTCAACCCCATTATCCTCCAGCCTGTGTAGATGCCAGAGCTTGCCTCAACCCAGGTGCAGAACCTTGTACTTGGCCTTGTTAAGGCTCACACAGGCCCACTTCTTGAGCTTGTCCAGTTTCTCTCAAGCTTGTTTAGCTTGTACAAACCCCTTTTCTTGTTCTGTCATGTGCTTAGAGATATTAAGCCTCTGGTGTATCTCTTTATAGACTTCAAGACTTTGTATGGAAACCTCTGAAGGTTCTGGACCCCCTTATCTGTGGAGGTTGGATGGTTGTCAGGAGGCCTGGTTAGTTCTGTAAGAACACAGCTAATTCAGTAGAGTGAGTTCACGTCAGCAGCTCTTGGTTGGAGAGAATTCTCTTGTGGAAGTACAACACAGTTGTGTGTGGGGGGGAAGTGGAGGAGTTGGAAACGTGCCACAGGAATGGGTTTCTAGTTTTCTGATAACTCTGTGATTGTGGAATACTGAGAAACAGACAGAGGTTTGTAGAAAGCATTTTTTAGACACCATATTTTTTGTTAAAAACTGTAAAATCTTTGTGACTATTGGAAGAGATCAAATCAAGTCATCTTTTGACTGGGTGCATGAAGCCCTGTGCCCCATAAGTGGGAATGTTTCCTTTGTGTGAATGTTGGCTTGATTTTCAGTTGGTGCAACTCATGAAGAGTTTCCAGAGAGAAAACTCTGGACACAGGTTCTGCATGGATTTTTTTTTAATTGATTTTTTTTTTTTCTATCTTGCTAACACAATGGGATGATCATGATCTAGGCTGGATGGGGCTCTGAGCAACCTGCTTTAGTGGGAGGTGTCCCTGCCCATGGCAGGGAGGTTGGAACTGGGTGGTTTTTAAAGTCCCTTCCAACCCTGACCATTCTATGATTTGATTCCAGGCTTCCCGCATGTTTTTGACAATAAAAAGTCATGATAAAAACAACCCATTACACATGTTTGCCCAGCAACACTGGTGCTGTAGGTAGCATATTGGGAAGATGCTCTCACTGTTGTATGGGATTATGCCAGGTGTTTCTGTTGTGGTTTTGGGAGGAAAGGTGAGTTTGGACCATCCAGTGCTTTGCTTTTTTACTGCTTTCTGGGGAAGAGGTTTTGACTAGACTTCCTTTATTTGTTCTAGTTTACTAATATTGACATATGTCCAGTCCAGGCTAGTAAGTAAATGCCTCTGTTTAGCTGCACTGCCTTATAAATCTGTTTTGCCTGTATTTGTTTCTGAAACAGTTGTGCACAGGCTCCACAGATAACTGTGTGGAATTAAGCTGGTGGTGGGGATACAAGGAAGTAGCAAAACAGCTTTTTGTCACTCTTGGTAACCATTTCTTGGGATAGCAGAGTGAGCAACTGCAGCGGGAGATGATGGTGATCTTAGGAATGGTTACAAATATCTGCAGGGTTGGTGTCAAGTAGAATGGGCCAGGCCCTGTGACAAGACAAGGGGCAGTGGGTACAAACTGGAAGACGGGAAGTTCCACCTCACCAGGAAGAGAAACTTCTTTGCTGTGAGGGTGATGCAGCCTGAAAGAGGCTGCCCAGAGAGGTTGTGGAGTCTCCTTTTCTGGAGACTTCCCAGCCCCACCTGGATCTGTTCCTGTGTGCGCTGCCCTGGGTGACCCTGCTCTGGCAGGGGAGTTGGACTTGATGATCTCCAGAGGTCCCTTCCAACCCCCACCATTCTGTGAATCTGTGAAAAATTTTGTGTACATAAAACTTAAGATCATTTAAGCAAGTTCTCAAGAAGCATAGGCCTGTTTGTTTAGTGTCACTGATAAAATTCTTCTGTTCCTTGCATCAGGTAACTGAGCTCACGAAGCTCGACAGAACAGGATTTGGGGTAAGACACACTAACAGATTTACCCATCTTGTCTTAACAGGAAAATGTTTATTGGTGGCCTTAGCTGGGACACTACAAAGAAAGATCTGAAGGACTACTTCTCCAAATTCGGTGAAGTCGTGGACTGCACTCTGAAGTTAGATCCCATCACGGGCAGATCAAGAGGTTTCGGCTTTGTGCTCTTCAAAGAGTCGGAGAGTGTAGATAAGGTAGTGTGAATGCCACCAAACACCTTCCACTGCAGGGGGAAAGACACAGCACTCAGATGACTGTATGCATAGTTGATTGTACATGATCTGTTCAAGACTATTCTGGGATACAACATATTTAAGATGATTATTGAAACATTTGGTGGGGTTTTTTTTCCAAAAAGTCTTATTTGTGATGCAGTGTCCAGGACCAAAGTTTGGCTTTGGTTACTTACAGGGGGGTATACTGCAAACCACTAGACCCGAGCACTTTAAAAACCGCTGTATATAAATGCCTGCTGCTGGGAAAGCAGTCGTTTACAAAGAGCTTCAGTTCTGCTTTGTGAACCCCTAGAGCAGTGGCTTTGATAGATTCGGGCTTTATCCAAGCAGATATTAGCTGCTAACCTTTCTGAAATGCTGTTGATGCAGCATACTGAAAGGTTTCTCACCTTCACTGACCTTGTGTGGTATGTAAAGTAGAGATCCTTTACTTCCTAAGGTTTGAGGATGGGATTGTAGAGCACTTAGAAATGTTAGACTCCTTCCTCCCTTGGGTTATCGGTGACTCTGGAAAGGCTTTGTCAGAACTGTGTCAGTGGGTAGTGATCAAAACCGTGGAGCTGTTTGCTTTTGTGCAACAAACTAGTGCTGTAGTTGAAGATTTGAAATTGAAGTGATTGCATCAATGAAAACGAAGTATAAAATAACTGAGCTTTGCTCAAAACATCAGTGAAACATTTATCTTGAACTGTGAATAAGGCAGTGTTTTTATTTTCCACAGGTCATGGACCAGAAAGAACACAAGCTGAATGGAAAGGTCATTGATCCAAAAAGAGCTAAAGCCATGAAAACAAAAGAACCTGTTAAAAAGATTTTTGTTGGTGGCTTATCTCCAGACACGCCCGAGGAGAAAATAAGGGAATATTTTGGAGGTTTTGGTGAGGTACGTGGTGAAACAAACTGCTCATACTCATAGAACTTGTCTTGTCTTCACAAATTTAGTAGTTAAAAGCAGCACACAAGTGCAGTGTGCCTGGACACTGTAAGCTTCATGGCCAGTGTATCTCCACGTGTCTTAGTAGGCAGAATTTTAATGATAAGGGTATTAATTACAGGCTTTGAGTTTCATAAACTGAGTAATGGAAGCTGGAGCTGGGGTCAGCCAGAGTCAGGTCAGCTACCTACCATTTTACTACCTTACGGTTTACTGTGGACTGTACACCTGAACTACTATTTGCCCAGGCTGAAGTCTCGTGTGCCGTACACAAGGAGAACTTTGTGTTTGTAGTCAGGTGTAAAATGAGTCCTGTTTAACATGTGATTTTTATCAGAGTTCTGGGTGATTAAAACTATGCACTTGCACAAAGCTGCACCTTTTTCTTATGAAACTCTAAGGTTTCAAACTCGGGGGTTTGAAACATCTAGTTAATTCAGTCTTAACTGAGTTAAAACTGGAGACTGCTTCTCCAGCACAACTAGAATGCTCTTTGTGCACCATAGTTTATAGGAGTTCTGGAACAGGCAAACGAGACTCTGAGTTAGAGTATCCTACACAAATTATGAACACTCTGGTAAAGGTGATGTTTCTGATGGTGATGGTTTCTGGTGATGTTAAAGCCTCAAAAAGGAGGGATATTAT
>JANVCC010000167.1:0-10000 GCA_025345505.1 Todiramphus chloris collaris | reverse complement strand
GAGCTGGAAACTGCTGTGAAAGGTTTCCAGTCATGCACTCAAAGCCATAGAGAGTGTCATCGTGCGGTGTCAAGGCCTGGTCACACCTCTTGGGGTATCCAACACCCTGTTGTAGTGTCTGCTGCTGCTGTGAAAGGCCCAGTACAAATGAGGAAAAATAAGGTAATAGAACCCAGAGCTGGAAGGGAAGGTTACTGACCAGCTGGCTTGAATGAACTGGTGTTTTGTTTTTGCGTGGTGGTTCCGAGAGCAACTGAAGGCACAGGGAAGGCAGTGTCCAAAGGGGTCACAGTAGATCATTTGCCTTTAAGACAGGGGGGTCTGACAAGGAGCTCTGACTTGCTCTAGGCACAGTGGCTGTTTCCTGTGTAGTAAGAGATGAAAACTGGTTTGCTTACAGACTTGTCTCACAGTTGAGCAGCATTGAGCCGTGAGCAGGGGGGGAATTGTCAGGTGGAGTTGCCTCGCCAGTCTCCAGTCCTTTTCTAAATCCTTTAGCACCTAAAACGGGTTGATTGGGCGAGAATGAGATGGATTTTCGTGCTCAGACACTGCCTCCCCAAATCTGTTCTATGTTGTTTCAGCTTCCTTACATTTAACCTGTGCTTTGCCATCCTCAACAGTTGCTCTTGCCATGAATTCTTTGTATACAAAGCTCATAGCATATGTCCACATTACACACCAGCAGTTACCAATAAATACATTAAGCCCTTCTCCTTTTTTCAGCCTTCTACAGCTGGATAACACCCAGAATAGTGTCTTCTGGTTGGTTTTTTTTTTGTGGGGGTTAGGTTAAACACCAGCTCAGATGTTTCCCAGCTTTGCAAGGAGAGCAAGCAACGTGCAAGTATTTATTTTGCTTCACTTCTCATCTTAGAAAAATGGGACTTTGAAGTTTCCTGAAAGCAAGCATCTGAACACTTCCCTGGCACATGTCAGGGGAGAGCCGTCGGCTTTCCCAGGGTGCAGCATCGTCAGTACTGCACAGGTTTGGTTTCTCCTGCGTAAGCAATGAAGGGTGTAGCTGAGCTGTTTGTTTTCCAGATGTAGGAGAAGTTAAATTCCAAATGGAAGGGACCTCTGGAGCCCATGGAGTCCAACCCCCCTGCCCCAGCAGTGTCCCCCTCACCTGGGAAATGTCGCACAGCTTTACTTGAAGCTCTTCAAATTCAGAAGTGCTAGCCATACTGTGAGAGAGAGCCCCAATTTTACCCTTTTGGGCCTAGAACAGTTAAAATTTAGTGGTGTTTCCACCTAAAGGTGTGTTCTGCCCAGGGCAGTGAGGGTACCTGGCTCAGCCTCAGCAGCCATATTCCCAGACTCCTTTCTCTGATCAGGAAGCTGTTCTTAGTACAACTTATATAGAGACCATTTTTATAATCACATCCATGATTAGGTTACATACATTTACATGCATAAACATCTTAGGAGCTTTGTTCTTTATTAGTGCCATCATAACCTGACGTGTGGCAGAGCCCCTTTACCTGGCAGAGCTGTTGCTTTGCTGCTTTGTCCCAGGTGAGGCTTGTGTTTCACAAGTACCTTTCAGCTTTGAGTGAACTCTCCAAACTCCTGATGTTGTCCCCATTGGTGCAGGTTAATTTATGTATGTAGTTATTCTTTTAAATGCATGTAAAAGGCTGTTTTGCTTGATAGGGTACCTGTATTAAACCCCAGGGAAGGAGGACGTTGGAGGGGAGGGGATTTTCCTCCCTGACTCCAAGTGTATTTGCTGCAAAAGACCCACAATCTGGTATTTTAAGGATTTTACTTCATTGAACCTTGGAAATCATTACCTTGCTGAGCAATTGTAATGCCATCAGTTCTATCTTCAAACCATGGCTTTGTCACTGGGCTGCAGATCATGGTGTGGCTGTTGCTCCACCAGCAGCCCAGACTTGTGGATAGAGATTCACAGACAAACAACCCTTGAAAAGTGACTTTCCTCTATAGCTCAGCCTAACATTTCTAGGAAGGAAAAGTTAACCCTCTTTTACCCGGTAGTGAGAACAGGACTGTGCTGCACTTGTTTCACTTTCTATTTTCAGCAGATAGGTGGTTTGCTTTTTTCTTTTTCTGTCCTTACATTCTATTCAGGAGTTTAGTGGTGACCTGAACTGATCCTCCTTAAGCCAGGGGAGGAGATGTCTTCAATTCACTAGTGATCAGGTGGAGAGAGTGCTGGAAAACCCTACACCCATCTCAGAGGCAGTTGGTTGGACTATTTGATGCATACAGCAATTGTGTGGTGGTTGTGTTGGGGGTATCCCACCCAGCTACTGCCCAAGAAGAGCTGGAGTTTCCTGCATGCCCCATGTAATTTCTGCCCCTGCCCTGCAGGTGTCATGGATGCCTGGGATGCTGCCACCAACTCAAGGTGATAGTAACCCCCCGCAAGGGGATGTCCAAGCCTATCCTGTGTTTAAGGCTGCCCCAAATTCAGGTCAACATGATAGACATGACATTTTTGCTTGGAAGGTTGTACAAGATTTACAATCCAAAGTGGCACAGTATGGGCTTAATTCTCCTGAACTCATGCAACTTCTTAGAGTGCTGAATGCTGATCTGCTTGTTCCATTTGATATTAAGCACTTAGCTCAAATTATACTTCAACCTGTACAACTTGAAGTTTTTGAGACTACCTGGAGAAAGATGTCTGAGAAGGCTGCACTACAAAATAGGCAATTGCCTTCCACTGACGTTAGACATGACGTTGAAGTAGATGCCCTTTTGGGACTTGATAACTACTCTAATCCTGATTTCCAGGCCACCTGGCCCGCTCAAATCATAGAGCAAGCTCAAAAGGTTGGCATGGGAGCTCTATTTAAGACCATGAACATGGATACTCCCGAAACACGGTATACAAAAATACACCAGGGGCAGACAGAGCCATTTTTACGCTTTGTAGAAAGGGTTGCTGCTGCCCTTGAGAAGCAGGTTGCAGATGACTCATTGAGGCGGATGTTGCGCATACAATTAGCAAGAGATAATGCCAACGATGAGTGTAGAAAAATCATCGATGCTCTACCAGGGGAGCCTACACTCACAGATATGGTTGAAGCCTGTGCTAAGGTGGGGTCTGCGAGCCATAAAAGGTCTGCTTTGGCTGCGTTTCTGCCATCTGTTCACGCATCTTCTGATCGTGAACCGAAGCAGCCCAAAGCTGGGAGCAAACGGAAAAGGGCTAAATCAAGGCAAAAGGAAAATGCAGGGAGCCCCCAGTGCAAGAAGTGTGGTAGGCCAGGTCATTGTGCAGAATACTGCAGATCTCTGCGCCATGCCGACGGTCGGCCTCTGCCGGGAAACTCACACCGGGGTGCAAAAAGGGGGAATTGCTCTCCGATGCAGGTGATCCCCCAGGGAATGGCACAGACACAGGCCTACCCAGCCACCTTAGAGACGGCAACCCAGGATCAGCCGGGGGCGACGTCTATACCACAGCAACAGTCGTCCTAGATTCTAGTCGTATTTATAAGGTCCCTTTGAATGCATATGGACCCCTAGGTCAGGGACTCAGTGCAATGCTCGTGGGAAAACCTAATGTTACCCACCGAGGGATCTTTGTGCACCCAGAAGCTATTGAGGATGACTTTACAGGCCAGATTCATGCTATGGTTTCCACGCCCAATCCCCCTGTTACTATCCCTGAAAAGACTTGCATTGCTCAATTAATGCCTTTTAAGTCATGTGTCCCCAGGACAGAACAACAAGTTCGCAACGGTAGCGGCAGTGGACCTACGGGACTTCCTCAGATCTTCTGGACTGCAGACATCTCTAGCCAACGGCCACAGATGACATGTACCCTAGTCCTGCCAAACGCTTGTCCGCCCCAGACTCAGCTTCGAGGTTTGATCGATACGGGTGCTGATGTAACAATTATCTCCTTCTCTGCGTGGCCTCCTTCATGGCCTTTAGCCCCCGTGGGATCGGCCATTTCAGGGTTAGGAGGAACCGCACAGAGCTATTTAAGTGAACGACCTGTAATGGTAAAAGACCCAGAGGGACATACAGCTACAATTCGGCCTTATGTTACTAATGCTCCAGTCAACCTCTGGGGGCGGGACGTGCTGGCAGCTTGGGGGGTACGAATTGGGACAAATTTTTGATAGGGGTCACTGTGCGGAAGGGCGCACAGTTTCCTACACTGCCTTTGCGGTGGCTGACTAACAGACCAATCTGGGAATCATTCCTACCAAATGAGAAATTAGTCGCCCTTCATCAGCTGGTTCAGGAACAGTTACAGCAGGGACACATTGAGCCTTCCACTAGTCCCTGGAACACTCCTGTTTTTGTAATTAAGAAGAAATCAGGGAAATGGAGACTCTTGCAGGATCTCCGAAAAGTTAACGCAGTGATGGAAGGTATGGGGGCATTGCAGCCTGGTATGCCCTCACCCACCATGATTCCAACAGGGTGGGACATCCTGATCATTGATCTGAAGGATTGCTTTTTCACAATTCTTTTGCATCCTAATGACAGACCAAAATTTGCCTTTACGGTGTCTGCAGTTAACAATGCTGAACCTGCGAAGAGATATCAATGGAAGGTTCTATCTCAGGGCATGAAGAACAGCCCAACTATCTGCCAATGGTATGTCGCTCAAGCTTTGTCCGGAGTCCGTGAGCAGTTTCCCGATGCATACTGCTACCATTACAAGGATGATATCCTGGTGGCAGCGTCCACCCAGGATGAGCTGCTGAGGATACAGCCTCGGCTGCTCGCTGCTCTGCATTCCTACGGGTTGCAAGTGGCTCCGGAGAAAGTTCAAAAGCATCCTCCCTGGAAATATTTAGGAGTCAAAATTTTGGACCAAACTATACAACACCAAGAGGTGCAATTCTCAGATTCTATTAAAACCTTGAATGATGCTCAGAAATTGCTGGGTATCATCAATTGGGTACGTCCTTATCTAGGGCTAACCACAACGCAACTTTCCCCGCTTTTTAATATTTTAAAGGGGGACCCCGATTTGAATTCACCTCGGAAATTGACTCCGGAAGCGCGACAAGCGCTGCGGGAGGTGCAACAGGCTGTTTCTGCTCGTCAGGTTTATCGAGTGGATCCCTCCATTGATATCACTGTTTTCATTACTGCTCCAGACCTCCATCCCACAGGTGTCATTGGCCAGTGGAACACACAATGGTCTGACCCTTTGCATGTCCTAGAATGGGTCTTTCTGCCTCATCAGCCGAAAAAGACAGCACCCACGTTGTTTGAATTGATCGCTTCTGTGATAATCAAATGCCGCCAACGGTGTTTGCAATTAATGGCGGCGGATCCTGCAACAATTATTCTTCCAACACTGCAGGAACACTTTGAGTGGAGCCTTGCCAACAGCGCTCCTTTGCAAAGTGCGCTGCAAAATTTTTCAGGGCAGATTTCTTACCACCTGCCCAGCCATAAATTACTGCAGCTGGCAAAATTGACCAGCTTCACCTTGTGGCTAAGAAACAGTCGGGTGTCGGTGAAAGGACCCACCGTCTTCACGGATGGTTCTGGAAAAACAGGGAAAGCCATTGTTACCTGGAAGGAGGGATCTGAGTGGCAGGTGCTGGAAGGCCACGAGTCAGGCTTTGCACAGCTGATTGAATTGAAGGCTGTTGCCATGGCTTTTCAGCGGTTCTCTCAGGTGCCTTTGAATTTGGTTACTGATTCTGCTTACGTAGCAGATAGAACCCAATGCTTGGATTGTTCACTTCTAAAGGAAGTGAATAATGCGGCTCTGTTTTCACTATTGCAAACTTTGTGGTGTGCAATTCAAGCTCGAGCGCATCCATACTACATTCTGCACATTCGAAGCCACACCAGTTTGCCAGGTTTTATAACAGAAGGCAATGCCAGGGCTGACATGCTGGCCAACCCTGCATGGGTAGCGCCTCAGCCTGACAAAATTGCACAAGCCAAGGCATCGCACGGTTTTTTCCATCAAAGTGCACATACCCTGCAGAAGCAGTTTCACCTAACGCCAACTGAGGCTCGTGACATTGTCAGAGTTTGTGCCGACTGTCACGGGCTCGCTGCACCTTTGCCACCAGGGGTAAACCCCAGAGGTCTGAAAGCCTTGCAGCTTTGGCAAACGGATGTAACACACATCCCTGAATTTGGCTGGTTTAAATATGTGCACGTGTCCATTGATACTTTCTCCTCAGCTATGTGGGCTTCTGCTCACACTGGAGAGAAAGGCCGTGATGTCATTGCCCATTGGAAATTGTCTTTCTCGGTCCTGGGCGTGCCGTCTGCTGTGAAAACCGATAATGGTCCTGCCTACGCCTCGCAGAAGACGCGGCAGTTCTTGCACCTATGGGGTGTAGACCACACTTTTGGTATTCCACATTCTCCTACCGGCCAAGCTATTGTTGAACGCGCTCATGGCACTTTGAAGCGTGTTTTGGAAAAACAGAAAGGGGGAATGCATGGAGAAACCCCACAGAGCCGACTAGAAAAAGCTTTGTATACAATCAATCATCTCACAGTACCACCAAATTCAAATAATCCTGTTATTCTGAATCATTTTCTCTCATTGCAGTCATCAGGCGAGACGCACCTGCCTCGGGCAAAAGTCTGGGTATGGGATCTGCTCACCAACAATTGGGAAGGCCCGCATGAGCTTATTGCTTGGGGTCGTGGGTATGCTTGCGTTTCCACAGATACTGGGGTACGGTGGCTACCTGCAAGATGCGTTCGCCCTGACCTGCGGCACCAGAGACAGAACAGGCAACCTCCAAATGCTGACCAGAATGCAGATCATCAACCAAATGATCCTTCTGGTGATGACCAGGATACCGACCATCAGGCAGATGGTCCTTCCACAAGCAGAGACTGCACTTTAAGTTTCTTTTGTTATGGAGTCAGAAAGTTAAGGCCCTTAAGGCTACATTAGAATTAATAACTGATGTAAATTTCTATTTAAGATTAATACCTGATAGAATTGTGATATAGAAGTTTGCTTGCTAGATGTATTTCCTATGGCATCACTGGAGACTCTCTGCCCATTTTAAGGCAGCATCTGATTTGGGCTCTGTCTGGTAACTGGCCATTACCAGACCGACCCCTTATCAGCATCCGATTTAGGCTCTGTTTGGTAACTGGCCATTACCAAGCAGATCCATTATGCTGCGTTTGTTCTTCCTTCTGCAAGACTACCCGCAGAGGTTTACAAACGATACCTTTTGGTCTTTAAACAAAAAGGGGGAATTGTGGATGCTGAAAAGCTGCTAGCAGAGGAATTTTCCTAGGTTCCCACAATATTCTGTGAGAATCCTGCCTTTCTCACACGTGTTATGAGAAACAATAGGACGGTTTTGTAAACTAGACTAGCACATGGTGTTTCAATAAGTTCTGTTTATGGTACATTGTAAAAATATTTTGAAATAGGTGCTGTAGGACTTTAACCAATCACCCTAGGAAATGGGTGATTACTGACCAATCGCCCTATGGGGCTGGGGTATAAAAATGGGCTTGTAAATTAATAAAGTTTCTTCTTTTGCCTGCTCTTGCTGAATTTATATGTTGCTGCGTCTCTCCGCTCCCGGCATAAACAGCGACAGGGGCTAGCACCTTTCCTGAGGGAGCTAGGTCGAGACGTTTCTCACTTTTTTGCCTGTGCCGCCAAATGGCAAATTGAGCACTTTTGCATGCAACATGATGCACAGCCAAAAGGAAAGGAGGTAGACACAAGTGCGTTTTGCAGTGAAGGAGAGGCACGGAGAAGGCAAGATACAGCGAGACAATTCGGGGCTAGCACCTTTCCTGAGGGAGCTAGGTCGAGATGTTTGTCACTTTTTTGCCTGTGCCGCGAAATGGTGAATTCAGCACTTTTGCATGCAACATGTTGTACAACCGAAAGGAAAGGAGGTAGACGCGAGTGCGTTTTACAGTGAAGGAGAGGCACGGAGAAGGCAAGATTCAGCAAGACAATTCCGGGCTAGCATCTTTCCTGAAGGAGCTAGGGCGAGACGTTTGTCATTTTTTGGACTGTGCCGCAAAATGGCGAACTGAGCACTTTTGCATGCAACATGTTGCCCAGCCAAAAAGAAAGGAGGTAGACGTGAGTGCGTTCTGCAGACAAGGAGAGGCACATAGTAGGCAAGATTCAGCAAGACAATTCGGGGCTAGCACCTTTCCTGAGGAATCTAGGGCAAGTCAGTTGTCACTTTTTTGCATGTGCCGCAACATGGCGAATTCAGCACTTTTGCATGCAACATGTTGCCCAGCCGAAAGGAAAGGAGGTAGACGCGAGTGTGTTTTGCAGTGAAGGAGAGGTACAGAGAAGGCAAGATTCAGCAAGACTTTTTGGGGCTAGCACCTTTCCCCTGAGCACTAGGGGTAGACGTTTGTCAATTTTTTGCCTGAGCCGCAAAATGGCAAATTGAGCACTTTTGCATGCAACATGTTGCACAGCCAAAAGGAAAAAAGGTAGACGCGAGTGTGTTTTGCAGTGAAAGAGATGCACGTAGTAGGCAAGATTCAGCAAGACAATTCCGGGCTAGCATCTTTCCTGAAGGAGCTAGGGCGAGACGTTTGTCACTTTTTTCCCTGAGCCGCCAAATGGGGAATTGAGAACTTTTGCATGCAACATGATGCACAGTCAAAAGGAAAGGAGGTAGACGCGAGTGCGTTTTGCAGTGAAGGAGAGGCACGGAGAAGGCAAGATTCAGCAAGACAATTCGGGGCTAGCAGCTTTCCTGAGGGAGCTAAGTCAAGACGTTTGTGAATTTTTTGCCTGTGCTGCAAAATGGTGAATTCAGCACTTTTGCATGCAACATGTGGCCCAGCCGAAAGGAAAGGAGGTAGACGTGAGTGCGTTTTGCAGTGAAAGAGAGGAACGGAGAAGGCAAGGTTCAGCAAGACAATTTCGGACAATGACCTTTCCTCTGAATGCTAGGTCGAGACATTTGTCACTTTTTTGCCTGTGCCGCAAAATGGCGAATTGAGACCTTTTTCATGCAACATGTTGCCCAGATGAAAGGAAAACAGGTAGACATGAGTGCGTTTTGCAGTGAAGGAGAGGCACGGGGAAGGCAAGATTCAGCAAGACAATTCCGGACAATCACATTTCCTCTGAATGCTAGGTCGAGACATTTGTCACTTTTTTGCCTGTGCCGCAGAATAGTGAACTGAGTACTTTTGCATGCAACATGTTGTAGAGCCGAAAGGAAAGGAGGTAGACGCGAGTGTGTTTTGCAGTGAAGGAGAAGCACGGAGAAGGCAAGATTCAGGGAGACAATTCCGGGCTAGCAACTTTTCTGAGGGAGCTAGGGCGAGTCAGTTGTCACTTTTTTGCTTGTTCCCCCAAATGGGGAATTGAGAACTTTTGCATGCAACATGATGCACAGCCAAAAGGAAAGGAGATAGACGCGAGTGCGTTTTGCAGTGAAGGAGAGGCACGGAGAAGGCAAGATTCAGGGAGGCAATTCCGGGCTAGCACCTTTCCTGAGGGATCTAGGTTGAGACGTTTGTCACTTTTTTGCCTGTGCCGCCAAATGGCAAATTGAGCACTTTCGCATGCAACATGGTGCACAGCCAAAAGGAAAGGAGGTAGATGCGAGTGCGTTTTGCAGTGAAGGAGAGGCACGGAGAAGGCAAGATTCAGGGAGACAATTCCGGGCTAGCACCTTTCCTGAGGTATCTAGGGCGAGTCAGTTGTCACTTTTTTGCTTGTGCCGCAAAAAGGCATATTGAGCACTTTTGCATGCAACATATTGCCCAGCCGAAAGGAAAACAGGTAGACGTGAGTGCGTTTTGCAGTGAAGGAGAGGCACGTAGTTAGCAAGATTCAGCTAGGGAATTCCAGGCTAGAATCTTTCCTGAAGGAGCTAGGGCGAGACCTTTGTCACTTTATTGCCTGAGCCGCAAAATGGCGAATTGAGGACTTTTGCATGCAACCTGTTGCCCAGGCAAAAGGAAACAAGGTAGACGAGAGCGCATTCTGCAGTGAAGGAGAGGCACGTAGTAGGCAAGATTCAGCAAGACAATTCGGGGCTAGCACCTTTCCTGAGGG
>JANVCC010000166.1:165286-184983 GCA_025345505.1 Todiramphus chloris collaris | reverse complement strand
TTGGTGTGGTGGAAATGAGAGGGACCATTCCAGGTACTGAACAAAAGATGAGCAAGCGACGGGCGTTCGCCGGCTCGGCGGCGGATGGAGGGATTAACATCTCTTGGTGAAACTGCGGCCAGCCAAGTTTTCCGGGGTGATGCTGC
The DNA here is from genome assembly GCA_025345505.1 of Todiramphus chloris collaris. Lineage (NCBI taxonomy): Eukaryota > Metazoa > Chordata > Aves > Coraciiformes > Alcedinidae > Todiramphus > Todiramphus chloris. Next base: position 184,837 of record JANVCC010000166.1, on the reverse strand, counting down.
TAATTGCATTTGGAACTGGGAGGGAAAGGGGAGGGGGGGGGGATGGGTGGGTGGGGAAGTTGGATGGAAAGTCCTTCAACGGCTACCCAGCGGTGGATTTGGCACAGATTGTTTATCACCGGTGCGCCGGGCAGGAGCATCCGTCACTGCTCGGGTTCAAGCGTGGGAGGTTTTCGTGCTCTGATGGGTGCTGAGGATTTGGGGTTGTCTTTCTGGGGGATAAAAAGGGGATTTGGTTCAAAAATCGAAACCTCTGGGGATGGCGGAGGCTTCTCAGTCCGGGCAGGGCGGGCGCAGGCGATGGACATCTCTGCTTGATGTGCCAGGGAGTCCTGTGGCCGCTGGCTTTGGGGTGCAAAAGGGGCAGGAGAGGGTTTTCCAGCCCGGGGGAGGCTTTTCCAGAGCATAGGGAGGGTTTTTGGGATAAGGGGAGAAAGTGAGGCTTGGCCAGGCCCATCACTCCCTCTCTGAGCCCATAAAAGCCTTGGTCTCTCCTTGAGCTGGTCCAGCTTTGATCTGTGGACACTTTCCCTATGGCTCAGCAGCCCAAAGTCCAGTGAGACTCACGTTTCCTATAGGGTTGGCCTTAGCTACTCCATATGGAAGAGCCGTGGTGGCTTCCAGAAGGCTTCTTCATGCACCTTGGTCAAGCCTTGTGTGGGGGGGAGCAAGAGGGATGCTTTGTCCTCTACAAGGCATTGGGTTCAGGATGGCACCTGCAAAGGGAGCTGGGGGTGATGGAGGGGCCAAGGGGGTTGGTGCCAAGTTTTTGGCTTCCCCACCGAGCTGGCTCATGCCTGGAGGGCTCAACTCTATTTTCCCACCCAAAAAAGGAGGGCAGTGACAAGCAATCCACCCCTGTACCACGTCCCAAAACCCTGACTGGCCCCATATGGGAGGTTTAACAGCAGCAGGATGATGCTCAGAGCTGGTTTACCACTTTGCACGGCCTTTTCCACCCCATGTCTCATGTGCTTGAAGCGGTTTACTCCTGACCTTGCTCATCACCTCCACTGGTTGCTCTCCAGAAGCATCCCAGGGTGATGGCAACAGTCCTCATCTTCACAGCAGGAGCAGGGGGTGATTTTAAGATCTGTTTAAGGGTTTTTTTTCCAGCTCTGGGCTTACCCAAGTGGAGAAACACATCCACATAGGGATTTTCCATCCCCAGGATCTAATGCCAAGGTGGCCCTTGGAGTCTTGACCATCCTCCCAGAGCATCTAAGAGTGATTTTTGTTGGGTGTGGTCTCAGGCAAGAGCTAGACATGGGCTGTGAGCATCCCTCCCACCAGCCTGGATGAAGCGTGGTTGTTGATTTTCATGCCTGTGAGAAGACAACCTGCAGGGCATGGTGAAGCCACGCCGAGAGGTTTGCCCATGATCTTTCCCAGCAGATGTGGTCTCACCTTGGGTGGGCAAAAGATTTCCTCCGATTTTACTTGGCATAGCCTTCTGTAGGGAAAGGAGACACCCCAAAAGCAACCTCATGGGAAGCAGCCCATGAGCAGGACACTGGGACTGGAGGGGCCTGGAGTGTGGTTGAGCCGCTTCATCCAGACATCTGCCTCAGAGTGGAGATGCTCCATCCTGGAGAGAGCTCCACGGGAGAGAAGAAGCTGAAGAAGAAACAAAAAAGGAGTTGGGTTGTGCTTCAGTGGGCTGCAGACCGATGCACCTCCTTGACAAAGGATACTGGGGTGCAACAGCTTCACCCGAGTACTCCAGGACTGCATGAAACCCTCCCCTGCCAGTCACTACAGAGACAAACCACCAGATGTTCAAGGAACGGCCTCTGTAGAGCTCCAGTTTGGTTCACACCTTCTCCAGAGCCTCGTCCTCCCCAAATTGATCCCCAGACCATTCACATCTCGCTGCAGCGCCCACAACTGCGTCAGCTGCCTCCATCCCCCCTGACAGATCCCCCCGGCTGCACTATTTTTCCCTGATGGAGAGCTATTCTGAGATACTTTATGGCCCAGACCAGAGCTATGATTCCCACTTTAAAGGCTCTTTCATCTTCATTGGGCCAATCTGAGCGGTTGATGGTTATAAGAAAGATGTGAAATCTATTTAGGAAACCTCATTGAGTTGAGCGGCTGCAGGTGAGGGGTTGAGATGAAACATCCTCTGCTTCAGCAGCCCATGCCGGATGTCGCCACATTCGCCAGCCTTGTAGCTGGTGCTTTCAGACCTCCTTCCTGGAGACAGCAGCAGCTGGAGCTCAGCTCCCCACTCCTGGTGCTGGGAAGAGCAGAATCTGCCAGGGATGTTGGTGCCCCAGCATCTCTGGATGTTGCAGAGTGTCACCTATGGCGTTGGAGTGGTGGGATGTGGCAGAAGGACTAGGGCAGGGATCATCCGCCTGAGCTGGGGAGGCTGTCCCTGGAATCCTGAGGTCAGGATTGGGCCTCTCCCTCCCTCCCAGCAGGACCTTGAGGGGCTGGAGCGTGGCCAGAGAAGGGCAACGGAGCTGGGGAAGGGGCTGGAGCACAAGGGTGCTGAGGAGCGGCTGAGGGCCCTGGGCTTGTTGAGCCTGGAGCAAAGGAGGCTGAGGGGAGACCTTCTGGCTCTGACAGCTCCTGACAGGAGGCTGGAGCCAGGGGGGTCGGGCTCTGCTCCCAAGGAACAAGCCCCAGCACAAGAGGAACCGGCCTGGAGTTGCCCCAGGGCAGGTTTAGGTTGGAGCTGAGGAACAATTTCTTGCAGCCCCTGGAGGGTTCCCCAGGGCTGTGCCAGGCTGCCCAGGGCAGGGGTGGAGTCCCCGTGATCCCTGGAGGGGTTTCCAAGCCCCCCGTGGAGCTGTGGTGCTGAGGGCCATGGGTCAGTGGTGCCCTGGCACTGCTGGGGGAACGGTTGGACTCCATGATCCCAAAGGTCTTTTCCAACCAAAATGATTCCATAAGTCTATGATTCTATGAGTCCATAACTCTATGGAGTGATGGGGTCACACTCCCAGCTCAGGGCTGCTCCTGGTGTAGCAGCAGGACACCTATTATATTTTATTACAGAGCTTATTTATTTATTTCTTTTTTTCCCCCAAAGAGAGTCCAGTCTGTAAATGATGTGTGGTTGCAGTTGCTCTCAGACAGATGAATGGGGGTGGTGGGAAGTGAACATGACAAGAAAAGGACCCTCCAGCGAGGAGAAAATACCATTAGGAGGAACCTCTTCTTTCATCTCCCTGAGCTGAGAACCATCCAGGACCATATAATAACACAGCAAGAGCAGCATCCTCCATCCCCTGCTCTGAGCATGGCCAGCAGCAAGGCACAGAGTCACAGACTGGTTTGGGTGGGAAGGGACCTTTCAAGGTCACCTGGTCCAACAGTGGCATCTGCAAGTAGAACAAATTGCTCAGAGCCCCAGCCAACCTCACCTGGAATGGTTCCATGGAGCTGCTGGGGCTGTGCTCCAGCAAGGTGCCCAGTTCTGGAGACCTCACTTTAGGGATGCCTTGAAGAAGATCTGGTAGCTTCATCATGACTTTGTCCCCAGAAGGGCCACAAGTTCAGGACGTGCAGCCCTTTCCTTCCAGGGCTGGGTGTGGGGGTGAAATGCCCGTGGGTGAATGGGCTCGTTAGCCGCGTGATTTCTGGCCTTTCCTTTTTAATTTGGAGAACAGGTCACACTTGGGTGTGAATGAGCTCCAGGGCCGGGTGTGAATGTCACGGCTGTGCTCAAATCCCATGGGATGTGGGGCAGACGTCCCAACGGGCTGTAAACACCAACGTCACCGGGGCATGACGTGCTCATGGGGCTTGCAAAACCCTTGTGGTGGTCACGTAGGTCTGTCCGAGGACCCACACCTCCCTCCAGCACGGCCAGGTGCCATTGGGTGCCGAGTCAGTCCCCCTGCCTCTTATCTCAGGGCAGATTTCCTGCAATGCTTTGCAGATGGTTGACCCATCTTCTGCTTGAGCAGGTCTCCTGAGCTCAGCACCCACTCCAGCTCCTGCCCAGCTCCAGCTGGGGTGGGGAGTGGTGTGGAGAACTTTGCTCTGTCTGGACCAACTTCACCTCGTGTTTGGTGAAATGGGATGAGGATGGATCCTCAGGCAGTTGCATTAAGGGTTGTGTAAGGAATGACCAACAGGAGACATCCAGATGAAGAGGCGGTTGGATCACCACCGTAAAACCATCTATGTCCCTCACTTGAAGATTTAAAAGCCAGAAGACACTTATCTATGTCAAATCCAGGCCTTGAAACCAGCGACTGGCAGGTCACCCACCAGGGTAGGTCTTTTTTGGGTACCTAAATGAAGGTCATCATACCTAGACACACCTGGACCTGTGGTTTTCATCTGGCTTTGATCAAGAGGTCCCATTTGAACTCACCTGAGCCTTCCTTGAGTTCATGGTAGGTGGCAAAATCCAAGCCATGGACCTTGGTCTTTGAGGAAAACACTGATGCTTTCTCTGTTGTAACTTCTCCGTAGGAGTAAGAGAAGCTCCAGTTTAGGGACTGCAAATCCCACCCCTGATTCCTTGTCCCAGCAGGCACCTGATACCAGGGATAGGCTCATGTGGAGCTGCTGAGCTCCACAGCAAGAGCATCCTTCAGTAGAAAAAGTCCTTTTTTTTTGCCTGGGTTGTGGCCCACATGAGTTTTACTGCAGAGAATCACAGAATCATAGAATCAAAGAAAGGCTTGGGTTGAAAGAGACCTCTGAAGGTCATCTAGTCCAGCCCCAGGGTGGTGAGCGGGGACATGAGGGTCACAAAGGATGATCAGGAGCTGCTAAGCAAGGCAAGCATCCTCCCAAACACTTGTGCTGTTGGAACCGGTGGTCTGATAACGAAAAGTGGGGTGTTTCTTGACTGAGCAGGGAGCTGGACTGGGCAGCTCCCAGCCAAGGGACGCTGTAGGTGCTGTAAGTCTTGAAGGGAAAGCTGGAAAAGACTGTGAAACACGAAATCCATGGAGGGCCGTTGAACACCATGACCCATGGACCGCTCTGGGTGTGCGCTGCTTATCAGCCTCTCCTCTGAACGAGCGCGAGCGGCTGCCGTGAAGATGAGTCCTTCACCACGACCTCAGAAGAGCAGCAGAAACAAGGCTGTTCAAGCTGAAAAGGCTCTTTCTCTTCCAGGAGCTCGCTCGGGTGAAGGGTTTCCTGCAGCCTCGCACGGATCCTGCAATTTCAGCCGCTGCGTGATCTACCCGCGGAGGGGGTGGGGGTGATGTGACTCAAGCTTTCTGTGAATATCACGAAGAAAAGAGAACATCAGAAAACACCTCCAAGCAACACCATCAGAAGTCACGCCAGAAAACATCTCCAAGCACAAAAAAATAACCAACCCAACTCAGATCCTCGCATGCCTTAATTTGCCTGGTCCCAGAGGAGGGCTTGATTTTGGGTCGAGCTGGGGAAAATCAGGCACAATTATGGGTTTTGGAGTATAAATAGCACTGAGGAGAAGGCATCGGCAAGCTCAGGTGAGGAAGTGACGTGTGTTCACACACTGCACTGCACTGCACGTTCTTTTGTCCATTTTAGGTCTGATCCTGCTTTTATTTAAATCAGTAGAAAATCAGTTAACCCCAGCAGAAAGGAAAAGGAAACCCCTGGGAACAGCTTGTCCAGAGAGGTGGTGGCTGCCCCATCCCTGGCACCATTGCAGGGGAGGTTGGCCAGGGCTTTGGGCAACCTACTCTAGTTGCAGATGGACCTGCTCAGTGCAGGGGGGTTGGACCTGATGACCCTGAAACGTCCCTTCCCACCCAAACCAGTCTGTGATTCTCTGTGATGGGGACCTGGAGCCTCGAGGAACTCGGCTGGAGTGAAAGGGCTTTGGATGACCATGGTGCAATGCCTGGAGATGCTCCCAGGCAGCATCTGGTCTTGGTGAAGAAGTAGTTGGTGAGTAGAGCCAAAGCTGGGGGGGCAGAAAGACTGTTTGCATCTGGAAAGTGATGGGTGTGACCCCAGAAGATGCTGCAGCAAGACAGCCTGGGAAAGTAGGTGAAGGAAGAAGAGAACTTGGCCCCTCAAAGTCTCCTGCAAAAAACCATCTTGTCATTTGGGATTTGCAGCTGTGAACCACAGAGCTTTCTCTCCAGGGATGGGCGTTGGTGTGCACATCAGCCTTTGAGCACCTCTTGGTACGTTTGTAGCCTGTTGTGGTTGGATTTCCTCAAATAGTGACAGGCTGGGAAATGACAACATGTCCTGGCACCTCCAGAATTCCATTGGATTTTTCACCTCATTTTTTCCAGCCAGCAAACTCATCCAAACTGGCCAAATCCTTTCAGGGAAGCCCTGTCCTGCAGCTCCATCCTGATCCCTTTAATAATTCTGACAGCTTGATTCTCCATGACTTTGGAGAGTTGGAGTCAGGCTCATCTTGGCCATCACAAGCTGACTCGAGCTCCTCTGAAGGGCTGAGGCTTTATTCCTCTTCCACCCCTTTCTTCCTGGAGCCCTCCAAGGGTCAAGGTGATGGCATTCCCTAATGGAGGACCAAGATGGCTCCGAGGAGGTTTATGGCCTCAGAAATAATTGCTGATCTTCTGGAAAATGAGCCCAGAACATTATGGGTTTTGTGTATCCTGGCTTTGCCCCCCCAACACCAATCTCCTTGGACAGCAGAGTGCACAAATACTGGCATGACCGTTCTCCAGCGCACTCGGTTTTCTGACATGTGCCAAATTTCCCTCATTGGGTTGCCAAAAACACAACATCAGGGCATCAGCCGGCATCAGTAGGCATCACCAGACATCTCCTGGCACCACCAGACATCACCAGGGTATCATAAGAGTATGACCAGACATCACCAGGCCATCCCCAGGGTATCATAAAGGTATCACCAAGCCATCGCCAAGCTGGAGAGGAACCTTTTAGAAGGGCATGTGGTGACAGGACAAGGGGCAATGGTTTTAAACTAGAGCAGGGTAGATTTAGATTGGACATTAGGAAGAAGTTCTTCACTATGAGGGTGGTGAGACACTGGAATGGGTCTCGCCATTGTGGATACTCCATCCCTGGAAGTGTTTCAGACCAGGCTGGATGGAGCTTTGAGCAACCTGGTCTGGCGGGAGGTGTCCCTGCCCATGGCAGGGAGGTTGCAACCAGATGTTCTTTAAGGTCCTTTCCATCAGAAGCCATTCTCTGATTCTGTGATGATTCTGTGATCACCAGGCCATCACCAGGGCATCACCAGGACATCACCAGGGCATCACCAGGGCTCACAATCCTGCTCATACCCTCACTGAGTATTTCTGCAAGCACAGAGCTGCAGAGCAGAAACTAAGGGTCCTGCACCCCACCCTTTGTAGTTGATATCCCACTTATTTAGAGGTTTTGAGAAATACAATTGACTATTTATTTATGTATTTATTTTTTTCTTGGCAATGCAGGGGATCAAAAATACCCCTGGGCATCTCCAGTAGAGGAAAGACATGGATGTCCCAGAGCAGCGAGATGGTCCCAGGGCTTTGAGGTTGCAACTCCCAGCAGGGAATTATGGCTTGGGTAGGAATAAATCCATTTTCCTAGAGAAAGCTCAGATAAGAACTGCTTTGAAGCTGCCTGGGAGGGCAGGAAGAGGGCAGCTGCCTCTCCATCTGGGAATACAAGTGACTGTTAGGGGTGTTGGGTGCACGAGGAGCCCTCTCCGATGTGCACCTCTCCCTCAGTTCCAGCTGTTGAAAAAACCCCAGTAAGTCAATATTGTCCCTTGTTTTTAGATTGAATTCATCTCATTTCAGCTCTTGGGTTTGGAAATCGTCCTGAAAATCCCTGCCCAGACCATTCTCAGGGGGGTGCCTTGTCCTCACAGAGGCAAGAGGAGCAGCTCCTCAGGTCCCTGCCACCCATCCAAGGGCATAGAGGTCCCCGCTGGGATGAGGCTCCTTCTCTGGTGACAGCAGATCCAGCCCAGACCACTGGCTGGCAGGAGCTGCCTGACTTGCAGCTGGGGTAAATCCTGCACTCCCATCAGGACCAGGACCAGATCATCCCCTCCTTCCCAGCACAGGTGGGCACCAGCCATGGGGCTTCACCCAGAGCAAAGCCATCCCTGGGGCGATGGGACTCAAAATTATCCAATTCGTCATTTTCTTGCCTTATTTGCATTAATTTTTTTCCATTTTCGAGCCATTTATCCCCACGCAGATGCAGCACACGCTGCACACCCCCCCTACCCCCCACCCCCCTTCCACCCACCCCGGAGCCAAATCCCTGATTATTACCCATGCCCCTAAGAGGGATTATGGCTTCTTAGGTGGCAGGGGGACATGGGACAGTTGGCTTTCAGAGGGGTTTAGAAGCCCAGCAGCAGCTTTGTTCCCACGAATCCAGAGCTCACGCTGCCTTGCGGGGTCCCGTGGGAGGAGAGCTTCCCCCCCAACCCCTTCTCCAGCCCCGATGACCCTCGGCCGTGTCCTGTTCTCCTTCCTGCAACATCACGTCTCTTGAAATCACAGGAGGGAAGAGAAGATGGGAGGAGGATTTGGGAGGATGCAGGGAGCCAAGAGGGGAGCACCCCAGGGGGTGAGAACTCCATCCCTTGCCCCTTCAAGATGCTGCCTCTGCCCAGGGCTGGTGTTCTCTGGGAGGATTAAGGGTGAAGGTGCTTAACAAAGTCCCTGGGCACAGACAGCTCCTCAGCTCCATCTGGATCCCAATGCTGATGCTCCTGGTCCCCACTTAACCCTTCCTGGGGAAGTTTTGCATCCAGGGCTTGGGGTGATGGAGAACATCAGCCCTGGAAGCACAGGGAAGGAAGAAGTTCTTTACTCTGAAGGTAGTGAAACACTGGAATGGGTTGCCCAGGCAGGTGGTGGAGGCCTCATCCCTGAAGACTTGGTGGGACTTTGATCAACCTCATCTAGTTGAGGATGTTCCTGCTCACTGCAGGGGGGTTGGACCAGGTGACCTTTGGAGGTCCTTTCCAACTCAGGGCATTCTATCATAGAATTCATCTAGGATTCATGTCTCCTGTACCTCAGAGTATGACTTTTGCTGGTATCTGTGGAACATGGCCATGGGTGGCAGAGCAGCGGTAGGTTTTAGATTTTGGGGCTCCCTGGCCTTCAGAAACCCCTTACTGCTGATTATTTTATAGCAAATCAGTGATTACTGGTGTCAGTGGTGGGACCTAATTCAGGTCACTGCAGTCCCAGGAGGTTGGGGTAGGTAGAGTTGGATTCACTTGTCTTTTTTCTCCAAGAGACCGAGTCAGGGTCAAGGATGGAGAGTTGCCCAGGGGTACCTGGGTGTCTCTTCACTCCATTGAGCATGAACAAGGCATGCTGAACTATTGCTTTTTTTTTTTTTTTGACATTTCTCCCTCAAAGAGAGACCACATGAGATGATGGTGGGGACCTCAGGAACTGCAGGAACTACAGTGGGGAGCAGATGGAGTGGGATTTAGGATGGAGTGGGCAGAGCAGGAGTTGCATGCCCATGGAGACTGTGTGCGTTCCTGCGTTTGGGAGGAAACAGAACAAGACTTGCTCACAGCAGGGGAGGATGATGGTGGCACGTTGGGAAGATGTATGCTCAGCAACAGCTACTTCCCAGTAGGGTGGTGTCATCTGCAGCTGTGACTTTGGGAAGAGTTGGCCAAGGGGTTCCAGAGCACTGGAACAGATGCCCCAGAGAGGTTGTGGAGTCTCCTTCTCTGGAGACTTTCCAGACCTGTCCTGGATGCATTTCTGAGGGATCTGCGCTAGTTCTGTCCTGCTCTGGCAGGAGGGTTGGACTCAGTGATCTTCAGAGTTCCCTTCCAACCCCTACCATCCTGTGATTCTGTGAAGGGGTACCCAGGACTCTGGGTGTTGGCTTCAATCACTCCTGGACCTCTGGAGGGGTTGTAGCTGATGGGGGCACATCTACAAGGATGGGACAGGTGGGGAAGGAAGCCTAAGACTGGCAGCCCAAATGCCGAGCACTCAGCCTTGAGCCTTTCAGAGCTGTTATCTCTATTAGCATCACCCAGGCTCACTCACTGCATCCCCCCCCTCCCCTTCCCTCCCCCGCCATCCTCCCCTCCTCGCTAAAATGCTCCCCAAACAACTCAGACATCAATGGAAGGCAGAAGAAACGGACGTGCTTTGTCTCGGTGAAGAGGCAGCTTTTTGCATCGAGTCCTTGTCGGGGCGGCCGCCAGCGAGGCAGAGGGGAAGGGGGGGGTTGGGGGGTGGTGTGTGTGGGGAAGGGGGAGGGGGGACACACACAAACGGGGACCATTTTCACGTCTCCCTTTGTGAAGGAGCAGCCTTGAGCGAAATGCCACTCGAGGGGGCATTGAACGAAATGTACGTTTGCCTCTTTCCATGTGGCACTCTCGGGCGCCCGTCTCCGCCTCTGACGCTAATGATCCCAACGAGGGTCGTTGGGTTGGGCTGTTGGGTTGGTTTTGGTTTTTGGTGAGTTTTTTGGGGGTTTTTTTTTTTTTGGTTGAGGCTTTTTGTGGTGTTTCATTGTTGGTTTGGGTTTTTTTTTTCCTTTTTATTTTCTTTCTTTTTTTTTTGTTTTCTTTTTTTTTTCCACAAGAATAATAAGGAAAAGAAAATGAAAGGGAAAAGGGGCTGGAGGAGGGGAGGTCAGATCCATTTAGGAGCCAAAACGTTTGCGGGGAGAGTGCCTCCTGAGTGGCTGCACAAAGGGCCTGGCTGTACCTGGCTCCATCCTTCCTCCACCTCCTCTCCCCCGCCACCTCCGGCCATGAAAAGCGGGAAGCAGAACTGCAGGGGACTCGCTGAAAGAGGAGGATAATGGATTTCGTTATAGACGAGCACGTTAAATGTCTATCCGCTCGTGTGCAACAAAGGAAAGCTGGTCTTTAGCTAATCGCTCTGGAGAAGCCCTTGGCTGGGCTTCAAAAGCAAGATGCTTCCATCAGTCCCCTGCCCCGATACCCCCACCCCGTGCCACCCCACAAAGAGCCGTCTGTGGGGTGCGATTCATCTTCTCAGCGTTTTGGTATCTACCATCACGTCCTTTTTCTCTCTGCTGGCCATGGGGTGGGTCTGGATGAGCCTGGAGGGTAAATAGCTACATCTGGCCAGAGGAACAGCTCTTGTGGTGGTGGAGTGGGGTTTGCTGAGGCAGCGGTGGGATCCAGCCCGAAGCGTCATCACTAATGGGTCTTGATGTCCATCGCATCCAGATGGACCATCACTCCTTCCTTCCCTGAAACGACCTTTCCCCAGTTCCTCTCTGCCCCCAGCCCCAGTTTCCCATTCTTTGCCCATGATGTCCCTTCACACAGCACTTCTCCTGCTGTCCTTGATCTCAGGGACTGCGTCCCCACTGCTGTCCAGGCTGGCCACCTGCTGCCCTAGTCAGCTCCATGGAGGATACTTCAGCCTTATTTTCCTCTCCTACAAGTGGCTGTTGAAGCCAACTGTGGCCATGCTTGAAGAATAACAGAGGGTGGCCTGGCCAGAGGCAGGATGTATGAGGAAGGTTGATTTCTGGAGCAAACTGTGTCCCTGCCCCAGCAAGATGAGGTGTCCTCAAGAGGTCCTCCCAGCTGAGGGGAGCTAGGGTGATCTGCTCCCTGCCTGGGCTGATTGCCCTCCATTCGTTAGTGTCTGCGAGCTCAGGGCAGGCTCTGCTAGCATGGGGGACTTACTCTTGGGGTCCCGTCTGCTCCAAGCCACTCTGCGTGGTGGATAAGGTCTCAGACATGCAGGAGATGACAAGACATCCAAAGGATGCTTGCGTGGCTTTCTGGGATAGCTGCTAGAGAACTGGTGAGGTTCAGTGCCTCTCCAAACCACCTGAGTAGATGCTTGCTCATGAAGTTCCCCTTCTTGAGGTGGTTCCTCTGGTTCTGGAGGCCATTAGAACTAGTTTGAGTATCTCCTTTGTGGGAGTCAATCTAGGAACACCAGAGGGGGGATGTGGTGTAGTGGTGCCCTGGCAGTGCTGGGTTAACGGTTGGACTCAACGATCTGAAAAGTCTCTTCCAGCCAAAAGGATTCTGTGATTCTAAGAAGCCCTGAGACAGTGAATTAAACATATCACAGGCGTTCCCTGCCCCAAGTCCCTGTCCATGGCCAAGTTGGGAACCTTTCCCCCTCAAAACTGCTGGGATGGGGCCAGGTCACTGCACATCAGATGAACTTTTCCCCGGAAGACATCCCTGGGGTGGTCCAGGTTTCTAGGTGAGGAGGAGCCCTGTCCTCCTGCCAAGGCACCGGCTTAATCCTCCGCACGCTGATAAGGTCACGCCGGGACCCGCGCTCCTCCCTCCCATGCACCGTCTGGGACTGGCAGCTCTCTCAGCCCTATTTATAGCCCGGTGATAGGATCAAGGGGAATAAGCATTTAGTGTCCCCTAAATCACACCCCCCGTGCCCCATGGCCAGTCGCTGCTCGCTGCTCTTTGCTCTCGCCGCTGGAGAACCTGGCCAGGACTTTTGAAGGTATGTTGGGAGCTGGGGCGCTGCTGGGGGGCTGTGGCATCCCTCCCAGTTCCCTGTCCTCATCAGAGTGGGGAGGGGATGGCTTTTGGTCAGGGGAAACCTTGGGAGCAGACCCAGAGCGTGATGCCCCAGTGTCAGGCAGAGATCAGAGGGCAGCTCTGCCTGCAAGGGGAGCCCAATTTCTCTGGATGAAAGGGACCAAATAATGTATTTGTCTCACCTGGCTGGTGACCTGGCCACCATCCCTCCATCCCCTCTTGGACCTGAGCCCATATGGGGCAATCAGTCCATGGCTAGGGTCTATCTAGACTTCCCTGGGGTGGGTTGGTGGTCTAACCCTGCCCAAGGGTAGATGGTTGGTGTGGGCTCCCCATGTAGATGGCCACCATTCCCTCAATAACTCCAAGACAAAGTCATACACAGGGACATGGAGAAGGCCCCAGATCTGTGCTCTGTGTCCCTGGGCCATGGAGCCGGCTGGAGAGGGACGGAGAAGGTGAGAGGACGTGTCAGTTTGCTATCAGTAGGCGGCATGGTGGGGAGGGTTCTTTGCTCATCATTCCTCTCCATCACCTGTCCCCTTGCTCTGGTTCCCATTTCAGGGGGCGACGGTGCAGCGGGATGCCCCGTTTAGGGGAGGTTACTCCTTCCCACGCATGGTCCTGCATGGGCAGAAAGCCCTGCCTGAGGGGCTGACAACCCCCAACCAGACCTCAACACCCTCCAAGCCAATCGGAAGATCTGCAGGAGGGGAAACACAGCCCACGAAGCCAGTGGAGCCTGGCTAGGAGAGTGGAAGAGAGTGGAGGAGAGTGGAAGAGCTGGTCCCAGCTTGGTGTCCACCAGGGAGGATGCTCTGGGGACTGGAGCTCTGGCATCCTTACTGATGCTCTCTTCCCCTAGCGCTTCAACCTTACCCACTAGGTCTCAGGAGAAGACCTGGTGTTATGCCCCGGGGACTGCCACCTATCTGCCCGAGAGTCCGTCATGGTGAGACACGCTGGGTCATCCCTGGGGACCACCATCCTCAGCTGCCTGATGGAGATCTGCCCCAGCACCGGCTCCGCCAGGGCACGTTTCCTATTGCTCGTGGTGGTGGCCACGCTGAGCAGGCCCTCGCTGCAGAAATCCCTGCCTGCTGGGTACGGAGCCCACAAAGGTCCCCAGGAGGGGACAGGTTTGATCCAGTGCGGTGAGTACAGCAACCAAGTGCTGCCCAATGGCCGCTGTAAGATCGTGGCAACGCTGCCACAAGGGGATGAGCAGAGGTGCCCGGACATGTTTCGTTGCACCGATGAGGTGTCCTACTGGCTCCATGAGAATGAGGAGCGTAAGCAGCAGATCCTGGAGCTGCGGGAGCTGATTTCAGAGCTGCAGGAGGAGCTGAGGAACCACCGGCACCGCATCAAAGTCCTTGAGCTCCAGGTAAAGAGCTGCCCTTCGAGGACACCCTCCATGTGGGTCCCTCCCCAAGGTCCCATCCAGCTCCCAGCAGCTTGCAAAGGGAGGACACCTGGTGTAGTATGTGTTGTTCTTCTGATATTAAACCCCAGCTGCTCCCACTCAGGAGCCTTCCAGGGCTGATCTTTCTTAACATCAGCCACAAGCCCTTCCGTGTTTTATCTGTGCCACCTTTGAGCCTGCCTAGGAGGGGCTGATGAAGGGCACGGAGCATCAACTGGACCCCAGGAGGTTCCATCTGGACATGAGGAGGAGCAAGTTCTTTGGTGGGAGGGTGGTGGAGCTTGTGCCAGGCTGCCCAGAGAGGCTGTGGAGTCTCCTTGTCTGGAGAGATTCCAAAGGCGCCTGGACCCTGCGCTGCTGGGCCCCTGCTCTGGGTGCCCCTGCTGGATGGAGCAGGGGGTGGCACCAGATCATCTCCAAGGGCCCTGCCAACCCCACCATGCTGGGATTCTGTGTTCCATCCCATGGTCCATACCAGCATCCCAGACTACACTTGGAATTTTGGGTGGCTGATGAAGGACCATATCTCTGATGGCCACAGCTGAACTGGAGAAGCTCTGACCTCCAGACCATGGCAACCTTCTTGCAGCCACCTTTCTGGCGCTCATCCCACCCTGGCTCTGTTCACCAGCCCCACATCCTGAAGCTTCATGCTAATACATTTTTTCCAACCCCATTTGGCACTTCCAAGGCTCGCTCTCAGATGGTTGCCCCTGCTGTGTGGTTTTGCCCGGCAAACACGTGGCTTGGCCGTCGGCAGTGGCAAGCAGCAGCTTGCACCGGGTTGTAGCCAGGAACAGGGAGGGAGCAGGGTGCGGTTCTCCTGGCCATAGGAGTCATTTCGGAGATAAGATGTGTCAGTGAGCTGTTGAGATGTGTAGAGGAACAGGCAGCAAAGTACTGGTGTCAGCTGGAAGAGCCCCAAGACCGCTGGTTGAAGAGCACCCTTTTCTTTGCTCTTGAAGTAGATGAGTTCTGGTTTTGGTACCAGTCAAGGCTGGGAGTGCAGGGCTGGAGAGAGCCCTGAGGAGAAGGAGCTAGGGGTGCTGGGGAGGAGAAGCTGGAGCTGAGCCGGCCCCATGCACTGGCACCCAGAGCCACTGGCACCCTGGGCTGCACCCCAGCAGCGTGGGCAGCAGGGGAGGGGGGATCCTGCCCCTCTGCTCCCAGGGCTCTGGGCAGAGAGAGAGGTGATATTTTGTCCTTTAGGACTGTTTAGTCCATTCTTCCCCAATCCCAGCTTCCTGTTCTGGCCCCAAAACATCCTTATATGGTGCCTGTACCTGAAGCTCTTTCACTGACCTCTCCAGCTGAGAGCCAAGTGGGGAGATGGATGGTAAAGGGCTCAGTATTTTCATGGACTTAAGTCATTCTTCATTTCAAGGCTCTGAAATGACTTATCTAAAGCCAAAGTGGAAGAGTGTCCTCAGAGACAGAGGGAAGATGGAGGAGAATGTCCTTTTGGAGAGGAAGTGGGGGAGAGGTTGTGGAGTCTCCTTGTCTGGAGAGATTCCAAAGGCGCCTGGACCCTGCGCTGCTGGGCCCCTGCTCTGGGTGCCCCTGCTGGATGGAGAAGGGGGTGGCACCAGAGCAGCTCCAGAGCTCCCTTCCAACCCCACCATGCTGGGATTCTGGGATTTTGTGAGATGCTGGTTGCCTGGTAGTGGCTGTAGAGGGACCTGAGCTTATGGCCTCAAACAGGGCACTTGGTGCTCAGGCAAGGGAATTAGATGTGGAGCTGTCAGTCCAGCTAATATCATGAGAACAATTAGACATTGGAATAATCTCCCAAAGGAAGTGGTGGATTCCCCCACACTGGACAATTTTAAGACTCAGCTTGACAGGGTGCTGGGCCATCTCACTTAATATATATATATATATATATATGTAGTTTTTAATATATATATAGTTTACCTTAAAAGGTGGACTACATGATCCTTCAGGTCCCTTCTGACCTAGGTATTTTATGATTATACGATTCTATGATACCCATGCCCACGTCCTGCATCTCCTTACCCTGATGGTCTCCTCTTGCTTACCAACTGGTCCAGCTTGAAGTTTGCTAGTGAGTTACACACACCATTAAATTCACAGGGGTAATGCAAACACTCCCAAGTCTGTCCAACTGATGGTGTTTAGATCATATAAAGCGCATATATGTCCTGCCCTTGGGTCCCACCAACCCCCTGCAGCGCTCCAGGCTGGGGCAGAGCGGCTGGAAAGTGCCTGGTGGGAAAGGCCCTGGGGGGGTTGGTGGAGGGGGGGCTGGAGATGAGCCAGAGAGTGCCCAGGGGGACAAGAAGCCACCAGCACCCTGGCTGTGCCAGCACTGGGGTGGCCAGCAGGAGCAGGGCAGGGACCGTCCCCCTGCACTGGGCACTGGGGAGGCTGCCCCTGGAATCCTGGGGTCAGGATTGGGCCCCTCCCTCCCTCCCTCCCAGCAGGACCTTGAGGGGCCGGAGCGTGGCCAGAGAAGGGCAACGGAGCTGGGGAAGACCTTCTCAGTTGGATCTGAGGGACAATTTCTTCCCCTGGAGGGTTCCCCAGGGCTGTGCCAGGCTGCCCAGGGCAGGGGTGGAGTCCCTGTGATCCCTGGAGGGGTTTCCAAGCCCCCCGTGGAGCTGTGGTGCTGAGGGCCATGGGTCAGTGGTGCCCTGGCACTGCTGGGGTGATGCTTGGACCCCATGATCTTGAAGGTCTCTTCCAAGCAGCACGATTCTGCCATACTCTGATGCTCTATGCACATATATGTGCACATGGACCCAGATGTGTCTGTGCTTGAGGAGCAAATGCAGTGACTGTCAGCTGGTTTGCACACGTCCAGCCCTTTTTAACTCCCCCATCTGTGGATTTTCTACACTCATTCCTCACCTCATCCACTCTCCTTTCCCACTTTGCCCCTGGATATCCCACGATTAGTTTTGCAGTTCCAGAATCTCATAATACTCCTTAGAATTATCTTACCACCTTCTTTTCCACCATAGGGTTCAGGTGGACCCTCTTCAAGGCCATGTCCCAGCAGGTTTCTTCCTGGCCCATCTGCCTTATTTTCTCCCTTATCACCTGTCTGGTAATTTCGGTGTCTTTTTATTTTCTTTTTATTATCCCTTTTCCTGCTATTGCCTTTTTGGGGTATTTTTGTCCTGAATCGTCCTTGGGCAGATAGCTGTGGTCTTTGGACACATCATACCCCAGCACTCCAACCCGGGTCTGGCTTTCTGCAGGGGTAAGGGCTGGAGACCTCCAGGTATTTCTTCCAACATCAGGGTTTTGTTTTTTTTTTTCCTTGAGTCTAAAAAAATCAAAGGAATGGTTGGCCCAGATGAAGGAAGAAGCTTGAGTAGGTCTCCTCTGCCTCCCTTCCTCCCACCGAGGAGCTGTTGCTGCCTTAATCCATCACTATAAATCAGCCTCCAGCTGCTGCTGGTTGGTCTCCCGGGGGGTTTACCATCAGGATTTCTCCGGGAGCTCAGCGTGGGCTTGTCTGTCCAGGCAGAGACATTTCTCTGAGCTCAGAATCCCTTTCTGAGCTGAGTGAGAGCAACAGGTTCTTCCAGGTCACAGCTCCACCTGGGCTAATGGGGACAACCAAATTCATAGAATAGAATCACAGACTGGTTTGGGTGGGAAGGGACCTTTCAAGGTCACCTGGTCCAACCCCCCTGCAGGGAGCAGGGCCATCTGCAGCTAGAGCAGGGTGCTCAGAGCCCCGGGCAACCTCCCCTGCAATGGTGCCAGGGATGGGGCAGCCACCACCTCTCTGGGCAGCCTGGCACAGCCTCTCCCCACTCTCACTGGGACAGGTGAGTTGACCTCATCTCTTCCAGGACTCCTTCCAGAGCAATTTAGGGAGCAAAAGGAACCCTCTCACCCAGCCCTTGTTGTGCATTTCCAGCCCTATTGTGTTTTCACTTCTGGGAGGTACGCAGAGCAGGAGCCCACGGTCCAAAACTACAGCCCCACTCCCACCAGTGCTGAGGGCTGCAGAATCTGACCAGTGAAGTTATGGAGTCTCCTTGTCTGGAGAGATTCCAAAGGCGCCTGGACCCTGCGCTGCTGGGCCCCTGCTCTGGGTGCCCCTGCTGGATGGAGCAGGGGGTGGCACCAGAGCAGCTCCAGAGGGCACTGCCAGCCCCACCACGCTGGGGTTCTGTGAAGGGAGCAGCATCAGGGCACTGTCACCATGGTCTGTCTGGGCTGTTTTTTAATCAGCGGCAGGAAAAAAAAAGGGGAAAGTTATCAACTGTGGAGGAGAGGATTGTCTGGGAGAAAACATCATGGGGTTTACTCAGAGAGCTGACGCGTGGGTGAAGGGAGCTGGAAGAAGCCTGGATCAGTCACAGCTCACAGGGCAGGCTGATTTATGGTGGAGCCCGAGACATCACGGTCGTGAGGAGGAAAGCACGGTGTCGCCGCATGCCAGAATCCCCACTTTGCTTCCCCTGCCTCTCCAGCTGCTCTGGGTTTTGGGTTAGGGGCTGGTTTGGTGGGGTCTCAGCAGGGCAGTGCTTGTGGTACTCAAGTGGCTTAGTTACTGGTGTTATAACCCAGCAGTGGTGATGCCACCTCCTGGGAACAGCGGGCTGGGACCTCTCCTCCTTCTCTGGGGAGATTCCAAGCCCACCTGGATGTGATCCCGTGTCCCTTGCTTTGGGTGACCCTGCTGCAGCAGGAGGGGTGGAGACGGTGATCTCCAGAGGTCCCTTCCAACCCCCACCAGTTTGTGACTCTGTGAATGAGGGCTGAGGCACCAGACGGGTCACGGGAGCAACTGGGAGGGAAGAAAACATACTGTGGGCGTGCAGATCCCTTCCAGTTGAAGGAAATCCCTGACCCCTCAGCAGCAGCTTTGAAGATGGCCATGGCTGAAGCACCAGATCTCTGTGTCCCTAGGGATATTTCAGAAGACACCTAAAAATCCGTATTTGTCCCCAGTTTTGGGGACAGGGAGGTGAGGAAATGAAGTCATTTATTTTCGGGGGCTTGAGGTCACTTCTGAGCATGAGGCAGTGATGCCGAGATGGTGATGGAGCAAGGGATGGACAGGGAAGGGTAGTGCTGGTGGAGAACCAGCATCCCAACACCACAGGGGGCTCTGGGACAGACAGACACTCTGGAGGGACTGGGGAGCAGAGGGAGGAGGGGAGAGATGTTCCCAGGCTGCTGTGGGGTTTTGGAGGTGTTGTCTAAGGACTGTTCTGCCATCTAATGGACAGGGAGCACTCCACAAGAGGAGCAAGAGCATCCACAGGGACCGTCTGGGGCATCTTCAGTGCGTGCTGGTGAGGCTCAGAGTGCTTGCCACCTGGTATGACCTATGGGCATCTCCAGACAAATGTGTGCATCTTTTCCACAGGATTAGAGCCTGGTTGTTGCAGGATCATAGAATCATAGTCTCCTAGACTCACAGAATCATTGAATCACAGACTGGTTTGGGTGGGAAGGGACCTTTCAAGGTCACCGAGTCCAACCCCCCTGCAGGGAGCAGGGCCATCTGCAGCTAGAGCAGGGTGCTCAGAGCCCCGGGCAACCTCCCCTGCAATGGTGCCAGGGATGGGGCAGCCACCACCTCTCTGGGCAGCCTGGCACAGGCTCTCCCCACCCTCAGCACCAACAATTTCTCCTTCTCTCCACTCTAAAGCTCCCTCTTGGAGTTTCAACCCAGCCCCCCTTGGCCTGTCCCCACAGGCTCTGCTCCAAAGTCTGT
>JANVCC010000166.1:130493-157868 GCA_025345505.1 Todiramphus chloris collaris | reverse complement strand
ATAGAATCAATCATAGAATCAATCATAGAATCAATCATAGAATCAATCATAGAATGGCTCGGACTGGAAGGGACCTCTGAAGGTCATCTAGTCCAGCCCCCTTGCAGTGCGCAGGGATACCCTTAGGGATGCTCAGAGCCTTGTCCAACCTCACCTTGGATATATCCAGGGATGGGGCCTCAACCACCTCCCTGGGGAGCCCATTCCCCTGTTCTACCACCCTCAATGAAAAGAGCTTCTTCCTGATAACCAATCCAAATCTACTCTTCTCTAATTTCAACCCGTTACCCCTCATCCTTTCACTACGGGCCCTCGTAACCAACCCCCCTCCAGACTACCTGTAGTCCCCCTTCAGGTACTGGAAGGTTGCTAGTAGGTCTCCCCGGAGCCTGCTCTTCTCCAGGCTGAACAACCCCAGCTCTCTCAGCCTGTCCTCGTAGGAGAGGTGTTCCAGCCCTAGAACTCTAGTTTGTTCCAGTCCCAAAACATTCTCCTCCTGACCTGAAAACTTCCATCTCTGTCACATCTAAATCCACCTTAAGACCTGGAATGACCCTCTGATGGCCAACAAGGGAACACCAGTATGCACCAACATGGGAGAGGTGGAAGCCTCTATGAAGGGCATCATGTTTTAGCCCCATCCAGCAACTGACACTACGTTTTGCCAGTTGGTGGGAGGACAAGGAGACTCCTTGTTGAGCTGCACCAGTAAGGGGTCTGTCTGAGACCCTTGGATGCTCCCTAGAGACTCTCATTTTATTATCACAGAATCCCACCCTGGTGGGGGTTGGAAGGAACCTCTGGAGATGATCTGGTGCCACCCCCTTCTCCATCCAGCAGGGGCACCCAGAGCAGGGGCCCAGCAGCGCAGGGTCCAGGCGCCTTTGGAATCTCTCCAGACAAGGAGACTCCACAGCCTCTCTGGGCAGCCTGGCACAGGCTCCACCACCCTCACACCAAAGAATTTTTTTCTTCTGTTCAGTTATAACTTCTTGTTCCTTATCTCTCTCCTGGCAGGTGGGGGCTGGACAGTCATCCAAAGGCGTCAGGATGGCTCAGTTGGCTTCAATCGGACCTGGAATGAGTACAAAGATGGTTTTGGGGACCTCAGTGGCGAGTTCTGGCTGGGCAATGATAACATCCACAGGCTGACGAGCCAAGGGGACTACTCTCTGCGCATCGACCTGGAGGACTGGAACAACAAGCACAAACATGCCTTCTACCAGGTCTTCAGGTAGAAAGTTGGATGGCCTTCCCTGCTTCTTACTGACACGACAGGAGACCTTCAGGCAATGGGGAGCCCATTGGAGTCAGAGTGACTCTGTCTCAAGGGCTTTGCAGATTTGGTGCAGGTTGTCTATCCTTTCTTCCTCACCTGGATTTTACCACCAAATTTTGCTCCAGGTTGAAGCCTAGGTGTGACCCAGAAAACTGTGCAGAGTTGTTTGGTCATGGCCAACATCCACAGCCCTAGGGATGGGAGCTGTAGGACCCAAGAGACAGTCCCCTGCTCTTTAGGGGTATTTTTTTCCTGCCAAAATTCTTGAGCTTTGTGTCAAAAGCAGGGTCTTGCTGGGCAGGTCCTCCAAACTCTCTCTGGTTTAGAGCAGTATTTTGATTTTTACCCTCTCTACTCATGGTTTTTACTTGCTGGACCTGATGTCATATCCCTCAGCGTCTATAACTCTTCCCTTCCTCTGGTGTTTTATTTATCCATTCCTCATCACCCACATCCTTTCCTAATCAGGGGTGACCAGGTTTGGCCAGACAGTCCCAGATGAACTACTTCCACTGCTCTACTGGAAATGCTTGTGGGTAACTGGAGTAATCCACCTTGGGAGAATGTCCAAGGGAGCACTGAGCCTTATGGACGTGTGAAGCTTGAGAGCTTTGAATAGACACCAAAATTGCTGGGAAAAACACTAAATCCCATTGCCTGAATGTGCCGTGAAGCATCCTCCAACCAGCAAATGTGTGTTCTGAGTGGTGGCCCTGACTTTCATCCTCAGCCCTCACGTGAAGTGGCAATGACCTTCATCCTTTGCTAGCCCAGGGGGGGATGACTAATTAGCTCAGTTGTTAGTTGGAGAGGAGGTGATGCTGTGTCATTAGAGGGGCTGTCCTGCCCAAGCTGCTGCAGCCCTTTTGTTGTGGTTTTGAAGTCACGGTCTTGCCCAGTTCAGACCTGTAACAAGTGACCTGAGTCATGACAAAACCATGCGCATCCCACAGAAGGGAACATGACATCATCTTGGGCTTCTAGAGGCGATGAATCATAGCAGTGAAGTTGGCCAAGGCAGCTGGGTGATTGCTAAGTGTCCGCACCAGGAATGCAGCGTCCAGGTTGGAAAGGAGGCTCAAACGCTTCCCATTAAATGGTCCCACCTTTGTTGCTTGCAGCATTGAGGACGAGGACAACTATTACCGCCTGCACGTGGACGGGTTCAGTGGCACAGTGGAAGATTCCTTTGCCTGGTACCACAACAAGAGGAGCTTCAGCACACCGGACACGGGGAACATCTGTGCTGAGATTTCCCACGGAGGCTGGTGGTACCACCAGTGTTTTTTCTCCAACCTCAACGGGGTGTACTACAAGGTAAAGAGGAGGGATGGGGACACAAGGTGCTTTTTCCAGTAGAATCACAGGATTGTTTTGGTTGGAAGAGACCTTTAAGATCATTGAGCCCAACTGTTAACCCAGCACTGAAAGGGCACAACAGTAACCACTGGACTCTGGCCAGTGCTTTTTCTTGACACTTGAACTTGATCATCTTAAAGGTCTCTTCCAACCAAAACAAGTCTATGGTTTTCCAACCTCAACACTACCAGGAAGGTTGGAAGGATGAGGATGCAGATGTTATCACATGATGTCCAGGGAGGTGAGGAGGCTGTTGGTCCTCACATCACAGCAGTCCTTCCTGGCTTGACCAGTCTCTGCTCTCCAGAGAGGGATCAAAATGAGTGGTGAGGACCAGAACAGTCCAACCCGTCCATGCCATGGCCAAGAGACAAGTGTTGAGATACCTCTGCATGCTGGGGTTTGGATCCACGCAGTGGAAACGTGGTAGGGGTGACTCAAGCAGCCTGAGATGGATGGATGCCAGATCCATTGGGACCAGCTGAAAGGTGTTGAGCTTTATGTGCTTTTATTTGCATTGTCATTAAGCTCTTTGCTCTGGTCTATCAAAGCAACCAAGCACTCCTATCCAGATGATGTTTCTGTGTGTTACGTAGAATCACAGAGAAACACAGACTGGTTTGGGTGGGGAGGGATCGTTAAAGGTCAACTACTCCAACCCCCCTGCAGGGAGCAGGGCCATCTGCAACTAGGGCAGGGTGCTCAGAGCCCCGGGCAACCTCCCCTGCAATGGTGCCAGGGATGGGGCAGCCACCACCTCTCTGGGCAGCCTGGCACAGGCTCTCCCCACCCTCAGCACCAACAAGTTCTCCTTCTCTCCACTCTCAATCTTCCTCTTGGGAGTTTCAACCCAGCCCCCCTTGGCCTGTCCCCACAGGCCCTGCTCCAAAGTCTGTCCCCATCTTTCTGCCAGGACCCCGGCAGTGCTGCCAGGCCCCCAGAAGGTCTCCCCTTGGGGAGCCTTCTCCTCTGCAGGCTGAACCCCCCCAGCTCTGCCAGCCTGGCTCCCAGCAGAGGGGTTCCAGCCCTCCCAGCATTGCTGGGGCTCCTCTGGCCCCGCTCCACCAGGTCCCTGTCTCTGCTGTGCTGAGCACTCCCGAGCTGGCCCCAGCACTGCAGGGGGGTCTCTCTCTCTGCCCAGAGCCCTGGGAGCAGAGGGGCAGGATCCCCCCCTCCCCTGCTGCCCACGCTGCTGGGGTGCAGCCCAGGGTGCCAGTGCCTGCTGGGTGCCAGCGCACGGGGCCGGCTCAGCTCCAGCTTCTCCCCCCAGCACCCCCAGGTCCTTCTCCACAGGGCTCTCTCCATCCCATCACTTTCAGCCTGTTTCCCACTCCTGACCATTCTTCTTTCTCTGCATCGCAGGGTGGCCGATACTCCATTAAAAACCGCAAGATGCTGGGGCCGGATGGTATCGTGTGGTACTCGTGGAAGGACACAGACTACTACTCCCTGAGGAAGGTGGTCATGATGATTCGACCGCGTACTTTCCGGCCTCACCTCTCCCCATGAAGGAACCTGGGACGTTCTTCTTTTCACCTCACGTTGGGAACAGAGGGCTGGAAAGAGTTTGCTGGGGGCAAAAACTGATGCTGGAGATCCTGGAGGGACCGAACCACCATGCCTGTTGCTGGCTGTTGGCTTCTCGGGGAATTTAACCAACAAGTAGAGGTGTCAAGACCTCCAACAAGTGTTTGGGTGGTGAAAGCTCTCCTAAGAACGTGGAGGTGATTGCTGAGAAAGGCCTTGTAAGGGCAAGTGTGTCATTTGCCAGTTCACTGGGTATTAGCAGTTCTCGGTGGGCTTGGGTGTCTCCAAGGCTTGAGATGAAATCTGGCTGACTGGGTGATGGCTGTCAACTATACACTGAGCCCGGACCTTCTCTTGAATGGAGACGTTGAGTGTTCTGGCTACCAACCCATCAGTATTTTAGTGGGAAGCAAAGAACCAGAAATCCTGTAGGAACTTTCCACCTTGGGATGTGACTGACCAGCTCTTGCACCATAAGATGAGCCATTCTCTGATCTCGGCGGAATTTCTCTGTTCACATCACCATGTTTGTAGGTCCTGCACCCCAAGTGTGTAGTAGGGTGGCTCCATGGTGCTGAGATGGCCCTGATGGAAGCCGGGAGAGCCAGCGTGCATCACCTAGAGACAGCATCATGGGCAAAGGAGGAGGAAGGTCTACAGTGGCCCTCACCTTCTCTGGCAGGGATTGGGTTAGGCATGTGGACATTAGCTAGATGTGATAATAATACCCTAAATGATAAAGGATTGAAACCAAAAAATCCAGAGGGTTTCCCACTCTTCATTCCATCCTCACCTTTCCATCCTTTCTCTGGCAAAGAACTTGGATGATGGGACGCTAATTTAAATCTTTTCTCACTGCCTTACTCCCGATAAAGAAGATTCATTGTTGTCGTCTTTTCCTTTTCCATTTGTATCTGCAGAGAGAGGACTCTCCTCTTCTCCTGACCTCGCCTCCTCACAGGACCAAGAGACGGAGGCTGGGCCTCGACCTCAGCCCCGATCACTTTTGGTGATGAGTATTTAATTCAATTCCCTTTTTCCTGTTCTGTGTGCTCAGATGAGTTCAAAGCGGGTCCAGCGAATGGGGAAGGCAGATGTGTTAGAGACAAAGCACCTTTCCTCCCACCTGCTTGCCTCCTGCTTGATGCTCTAGTGGCCCTGTGCTGGTTTCTGCAGCTTTTATGCTGTTCTGGATGATTTGTTGCCTAGAAACTCATTTTTCACGGGCAAATCCAGTGGAGAAGTTACCTTCCAAGCATCTACAAACTAATATCCCCAAGATAATAAACCAATGTTATTTGTCTTTCCTTCTGCCTTGGTGTTCCCCCAAGATGTATCTGATGGTGTTTAGGAGTTGGAATGAGTGGGTCTATGCTTCTGTTGGACCATCACTTGCCATGAACCTTTGGGCACCATCAGTGGTGGAAGGACAGCTTTCTTGCCTTGTGGCACACACCTCTCTGATGGGCTGGGATGCAGGGATGGGATTGCACCTGGCTTTTCAGTCAGGAGAGGTGGGATCGAGTGCAGAAGGTCCATTCAGGTCTCAGCTCTGACAGCCTGGCAAGTACCTTATCTCCTTGGGAGGTTTCTTGAAGGCACCAAACCTTTGCTTTGTGCTTCCCTTTGTATGTCCTGGTTGTGCCTGCTGGATGGTGCTTTAGGAGAGGACTCCACCACGTAGGCATGGACAAGATCTCCATCACCTCCTCTCTGATGTTTGCAGGTGCAGGATGCCCAGGCATGAGGTTCTAAGCTCTAGCCCCTCACCCAGGTAGGGGTATCTTCTGCCATTTGAGACTAGTAGGCTATAGAGGCTGGCACATGGGGTGGGCAGAGGTGGCATGGGACCCACAGTACATGGGAACCAGGTGGGAACACCTGGTAGCATCTCAAATGTCTCTGTGTGGTAAGATGGAGGTATTTGGTACCTCAGCAAGGCTAAGAGCAGCCTGGGTCTCATCACTGCCAGCTCCAAATGCAGCCACAGGATGCCTGAGATCCTCCCAGGGAGGTGGGATGAGACGCGGACCCAGATCTGCTGGAGAAAGAGAATCGTAGGATCATGGAATGGTTTAGGTTGGAAGAGACCTTAAAGATCATCGAGTTCCAACTCCCCTGCCACGGGCAGGGACATCTGCGACTAGAGCAGGTTCTTTTTTGTAGTTTTTGTTGTTGTTGTTGTTGTGGTGGTGGTTTTTTTCTTAGCTCACAGCCCTGTCCAACCTGGCCTTGGGCACTTCCAGGGGTGGGTGTCCTGGTTTTGTCTGGAACAGAGTCAACTTCCCTCCCAGCCGCTGGCACAGGGCAGTGCTTTGGACTGAGTGTGAGAACAATGCTGATAACGCAGCGATGTGTTGAGTTGTTGTTTAGTTAGTGCTTATCCAAAGTCAAGGGTTTTTCACTTTCCCATCATCTGCCCCCAGGCAGCTGTTAACCACGACAACGGGGCATCCACAGCTTCTCTGGGCTACCCCTGGAAGTGCTGCAAGGCCCCCAGAAGGTCTCCCCTTGGGGAGCCTTCTCCTCTGCAGGCTGAACCCCCCCAGCTCTGCCAGCCTGGCTCCCAGCAGAGGGGTTCCAGCCCTCCCAGCATTGCTGGGGCTCCTCTGGCCCCGCTCCACCAGGTCCCTGTCTCTGCTGTGCTGAGCACTCCCGAGCTGGCCCCAGCACTGCAGGGGGGTCTCTCTCTCTCTCTGCCCAGAGCCCTGGGAGCAGAGGGGCAGGATCCCCCACTCCCACAAAGTCAAAGCCTGGACTCCTGGATGCTCATTCCCTATAACCCACATGGGATGGGACATGGAGATACCTCCCCTGCCTCTCCATCTGTATGGGAATGTCAACCCTGCTGGCTTCTCCCAGAGGAAGATGATGGTCAGGTATCTGCTGAATACCAGGCTTTGTGCAGGATACAACATCATGGATGAGCAAGAAACTAAATACATTCTATCAATGATCCCATATACTAGGTCCTGTGCTGGGGGAGGATGTTGAGGAGCTGGAGCGTGGCCAGAGAAGGGCAATGGAGCTGGGGAAGGGGCTGGAGCACAAGGGTGCTGAGGAGCGGCTGAGGGCCCTGGGCTTGTTGAGCCTGGAGCAGAGGAGGCTGAGGGGAGACCTTCTGGCTCTGACAGCTCCTGACAGGAGGTTGGAGCCGGATCTTAATGTTATCACCAAATTCCACACACATGGGACCACCTTGGTTGGACCTCCATCTTCTAAGTCTTCCCAGGGTCAGAGTGGGCGTCCTTAGCCCCGCCTGGAGAGAGTCAGGTTGGGGAGGACCTCTTTGTCCAAGGAGGAATGGACATGTGGCCCCTCTGTGACTCTGGTTCTAAATTTTGGTGCCATCACCTCCCTCAGGTTGAGCAAAGATGGGAGAGGGGTCAGCACCACTTTCTCCTTAGGACTAGAGAAGGAAGAATCCCCTGGTTGCTCTACTGGCCCTGAGAACCTGATGTTTTGCTGTTGTCTACTCCATGGACAGACTGATGGGTTATCTGACCTCACTGTAGACCTCAGCATGTGTCCAGCTACCTCAGTGCTTCCTAACCACACTGAACATCTCCTTGTCTTCCAGTACCTGACTGAAATTTTCCTTCGTTTCCCTGCTCTGGGTCCGTGGTGGGAGAACATCACCACTGTCACCAAAACCACTCTACTATGATTGTACGATTCTTTGGGTATGGGAGTAAGCCAGCCCCACACCCAGAAGCACATCGTGCCTCCCACATGAATTTCCCCACCCTGGTCCCATTCCCAGTGGAATTGCCACCGGGATGCCCCTGTCCCCCCTCTAAAAAACAAACCACTCAGAAGACGCTGCAGAGCTCATGAGAAAACCGAAAGAAATGCCAAGGCAGTTTATTTACAACTGTTGTGTACAAAAAAAAGGACAGCTCGTGCCACAGCTAGAACAGCCCCCTCCATGTCCTTCACCCACCGTCCTCACCCGTGCTCCCCTTCCCCGGGCTGGTCCCTCCCGGGGCTCCAAGGTCCGGGTAAGAATCTCGTGGCACAGATAAAAGAGATGTGGTTCCCTCCAGACCTTGAATCAGAGCTTGGAAAGTCTTATCTGGCCATAGTGGAGACCAAACCCTTTGTTGGTATGAGGGTTGGAGGCTGATGAGGTGCCAGGGCGTTGCAGCACTGGGAGAACTGGCTGCTGGCAACTGGGAGAGGAGATACCCACCCCCCCAGGTCCTTTGCCCATTGGGAAGGATGTCGCTGCAAGCTTCTTTGCTTTGCTCACCCTCCCTGGAGATGAAGATCACCCAGGGGACTTCACAAAGCACCTCCTGGGCTGGTCATGACCTGTTGGTGGGATCCCAACCTGACTTTCTTCCTGCCCTGGTGTCACCAGGAGGTGCCATCACCATCCCCCGGGGCTCCCTATGGCCATTGTCTTCTCCTGGTCTCGAGAGACATCTCCATCCCTTTTCCCCATCCCCTTCCATTATGGTTTCCACAGCCCTGCCCTGTTGTCTTCTCCTGCTCTCGTTCTTCATGGAGGTTTTCTCCCTTTTCAGACAATATTCTGAGCTGTCACCTCTACAAGCCGATGGCTTTCTGTCTGCTTCTCCAGCAGAACAGGGTTTTTCATCCAAGAGTTCCCACAAAAGTGATTCTCAAGAGGTTCTTACAATAAAACAGCTCTCTGGGGAGTCATGGGGCTTCTCAGTTTCACCCTTGAAAAGGATCATCAGCATCTCCTGCAGCTGCGTAAAGCCTTTGGAACAAGTGAGCCTCATTCTCTGGCCATGTCCAACACAGGGATCTCTTCTCCTCCTTCCCCAAAATGGTTCTTTAAGGTCTATGGGCAAATAACTCCCACTCTGGGCAAGAGGCCCCAAACCCAGGTGGGAAAAAGGGATGGGGGGGACACCAAGAGATGCCTCTGCCCATCGTTGGGGTGGGATGGAGGAGAAGGAAGAAGTCGGAGGGAGGGATGCCTGCCTGCCCGCCCTGCCTGCCCAGCACCAAATTAAAGTCACACACGACGCACATTTCCCCCCCCCCCCCACCCCCAACTTTCCCTCCCCACCTGCTCCATGTCCCCCCCAACCCCGGTTTTTCCCCGGGGCAAGGGCCACCTCCTCCGCTTCGCCAGCCCTCGGCTGCCTCCTCCGGACCTGGTTGACGGGCGGTGCACGAGACCCACCAAGGAGATGGGTGTCCTGAAGCCGGCACCCTCTTGCCCACCCTCCCTCCTTTCTCCTCCCTCCCCACCCTCCCCGAAACATAGGATGGCTTCACTGGTCGACTCTTTACATTCACGAACAAAGAAAGCAGAGGAACTTCCACCCTTCCACCGTCCGACCTTGCGCTGCAGCAGCCGCCGCCACCTCCCCGGAGCTGTCAGTCCAACCATCGCCTCTTTATCTGGAGGCTTCTTCCTTGAGCTCCTTGTTTTTCCTCACTTCTTCCGCGTGTTTGTCCTGCGAGAGGAGGGGTAGGAGGGAGGGAGAGGGGCAAGGGGGGGTGGGGGGTGGGAAGGTGGGGAGGACACACGCGTTAGCTGGACGGACTTCAAGGTCCCCACGGGCTGGCGGGCGGCTTCGGAGGGGTTCGAAGGCACGAGGGCGTTCGTGAGGTTCATCCCCCGAGGGACACCACCGATGGGTCACCAGCGTCCTCTCCTCCCCTGGGGTGTTTTAAGGACTCTGGAGGCACTCAGGGACAGATCGTCCTTGCCCTCTAGCTAGGAGGTAGACGTCAACCAGACGGGATGGACCGGGAGCCCCAAGGAGATGGGGTTAGATCGGATTGTCCTTCATTATCTCGTGCTCTCCGCCTCTGACCCAAGGCTAGCTGAGGCGTTTGGAGAAGGGCACTGGGCGAGCTCCTTGCAGAAGGGATGTTTTGGAGGGAGCTGGAGGTGGTGAGGGTGGGACCTTCCATGCTGAGGTTGGGAACAGACCTGCTTCAGGGAGAGAGAAGAGGTCTGCACAGGCTGGCAGGGTGGAAACATCTCCTAGCATGGCAGCACGGACCCCTCCAGCTCTGCTGAGGAGCTGATGGCTCCACGGGCTCTGGGGAAGGGACACGGGGAAGATCTGCAACCCAGGAGGTGGAAAAATTCCAAGCAGTGAGTCAAGGCCATTGTGATGGGACACAGGGAAAGCAAAGGTTGTGGTCAAGCTTCAGGTCCCAGCTCTCCACCCGCCAACCGCTCGGGAGCCTATGGACATGTCAAGCTTGGTGGGTCCCTGGGCAGGAGCCCCCACCCCACGGTGGGATGTTGCATTTGGGTATTGCTGCGTGGTGGGAAGGGAAGAGGAGTCCCCCGCTTCGGTGGTGTCCCCAGGGGGTATTGCCACCCCAAGAGCCATGCAGGGTGCCCAAGTGTCCTGTGACACCCTCCTGGACCAACATCCCAGCACGTCCCCCCACCCCATCCCTCCTCACCGGGCTCTCACCTTCTCCTGCAAGCGCTCCAGCATGGCCGCTAAATGGGCCTCACGGTTCTCCTTGTTGGACTCCATCTTCTGCGCCAGCTTCTCCTTGGCCATTTTGATGAAGTTGTTGTTCTCCTCGATGGCCTTCTGGATGACCTCCCGCTCGTGCTCCCGCTTCTCCGCCAGATGCTTCAGCAGCTCAGCCTCTTGGTACTGCACGGGCAAAATGGACAGGGTGACCACGTGGACCATGGGTCCCTTCCTCTCCTGGCCAAAACCACCCTCTCCATACTCATTGACATCCCCAGAAGGACGTGCCCCTTGCTTTGTGAGCACCCCGAGGGCAAGGTTGCCTTTCCCTGTGGCATGTCCCCATCACTGCACAGGCCACCAGACCTACCTTTCTCCTCTCCTCAGCTGCTTCCAGCTTCTTCTGGATCTCCTCCAGGGATGGGTCACGGCGCCGGGGCAGGGAGGCATTGAACTCAGGGATGCCATCAAACGATGGGGGCTTCAGGATGACCTCGAAGGACTGGCCTGAGGTGCGCTTGTTGAGCTCGATGACTTCCATGTCAGAGATGACGCACCAGGTGAGGTCTACCGTGTCTGCTGGGAGAGGGGCAGGAGTTGACCACCAGCATGAGCGTGTCCCACCCTTTTGGCCAAACTAGCCTGGGGTCCTGCACCTGCAGCCCCCACGATGGGCCACCACCTTCCTTGGTCTCCATGGGTTTCACCCAACATGCACCCGTGTGGCTCAGCCCCAGCATCCTGGGTTGGGCTAAGGACTCCAAGACACCCATCAAGAGGGGTTGAACTGGGAATATTTGGGCGAGTTGAGGGGTTCAGAGAATGGGAATGGGACCATGAAGCCCTTTTCCAGCTGCAGATCCTCACTAACCCCCACAGGAAGACAGGAGGAGCCCCCCTCCCCAAGGCTGGGCAACCCCCTCCCCATCGCCGCTGTCTCCTCTGGACGTGCTGACACGAATCCATCTGAATCACCCGGCACCGTCTGCCTAAAAATACCGAGCCCACACCCACACATGAGCCACGGCGGAGGGGGATGCTCAAGTCCCACCTCCCAGCCTCCCAGACCCCAACCCAGCCTCCAGTT
Source organism: Todiramphus chloris collaris (assembly GCA_025345505.1). NCBI lineage: Eukaryota > Metazoa > Chordata > Aves > Coraciiformes > Alcedinidae > Todiramphus > Todiramphus chloris. The sequence continues at coordinate 146,188 of JANVCC010000166.1, read as the reverse complement.
TCCAGCCAGGACGACAAGCGATGAAGCTGGTGGGAGGGTGACCCCCGTGGTGCCAAAGGGTCCTACCTTCGTACGTGTAGGTTGGCTTGTTCAGGGGGTCTGAGAGGAAACAGGAGCAGAAGAGAGACACCAGAGGCAGCTCCTTCATCTTCTCTTTGTACGCTGGGAAGAGACGGTGGGATTGGGGTCAGAGGGTTTGGGGCTGGGGAGGTGGGGGGCTGGTCCTGCCCAAGGGAAGGGCTGGGATGGGGATGGTGCTGAAGTTTAACCCAGTATTGCAAAGAGGGTGAGCTGGGTGGGAATCAAAGTGTGGCAAAGGGGAAACTGAGGCATGCAGCGGTGGGGTGTTTACTGGTAGTTCCATGGGTTAGAATCATTGAGTCATGGAATCCTTTGGGTTGAAAGAGACCTTTCAGCTCATGGAATCCAACCGTTCTCCCAGCAGTGCCAGGGCACCACTGAGCCATGGCCCTCAGCACCACAGCTCCACGGGGGGCCTTGGAAACCCCTCCAGGGATGGTTATGTCCATCCTGGTGTGTTAACCACATGCTGATCACTACTGCGATGTTGTGAGGATCCCAGGACAGGGGTTAGCCCAGGACCATCACTGAGGTGTTTTGGATGAGGTAAGTGCCAAGGTTGGGTAGATAGGGCCAGGCAAACTGTGGTGTCCCCTGTCCCCACGCGTGGCCCCGTGATGGTGCCCTACCAGCCAGAGTCATGGTGTGAAGATCCTTGGGCGTCTGCAACAAGAACGTTCCTGGGGCCTAAGGAAAGAAAGAGCCTGGATCAGTGCGGGATGTCCCATGGGATGGGGGCATCACATGGTGCTCGCCCACTCTGAGGTGTCCCAGGGGATGAGGACATCTCCCAGCCCTGCCCATCCCCTGTGGGACAGCTGATCACACGTGGCTGGGGACATGGGATGGGCACACACTGGTGAGGTGGGCTTATACTGGTGTGATGTGGTGGGAACACACTATTGGGGGGGGTCTTATACTGGGGTGGTGTGATGGGCACTCGCATGTGGTGTGACGTGCTGAGCACGCACTGGGGAGGTGTGACGGGCACAGAGATGTGGGGTGATGTGATGGGGACGTGCTGTTGGGATGGGCATACACTGACATGATGGACACACACTGGTATGGTGTGACGGGCACACACTGGTGTGGTGCAATGGGCACCTACTGGGATGATGGCAGCAGCTGGTGGGATGCTCCTGGGCCTTCCTCAATCTGGGCTGCACAACGTCTGCATAACCCCCACCAGCCCACCTCTGCTGTCTTCCCCCACCATCTAGAGACCCCCAATCCTCAGCTTGCCCCTGGACAGGCCACACAAACCAGGACACTCTCCCACAGCCCCTTGAGACCCTCTCTAGGGGTCTCCATGGATGTGGAGACAGCCATGGGACACCCCACCAATCCCTGGGGTGCAGAGTCCCTGGAAGAGAACGGGACCTGCCATGATCCATTCATTAAAACCCGGACAAACCAGGGCCATCCCCCTTCCCCAGGGTGTTTGGGTGACATAAAGGGGGTGTTGATGGCATCAAAGGGAGGGTCCTGGTGGAAATGCCACCATCAGGGACCATCCCAAGGCCATCGGGGCACTGCCAGATCTTGCAACCACAACACACCCCAACCCTGCTCAACCTGGGGGGTTCCCACAAATCCCAACCCCTCATCCCCCCCCGTCCTGCTGGGATCTGACGGGGAATAACCTGCCCCAGCCCCTCGTCTTCCTCAGACCTGCTGGGATCTGATGGGGGGATCACCCAAACAACCTGCCCCAGCCCCTCATCTTCCTCAGACCTGCTGAGATCTGATGGGGGGGATCACCCAAATAACCTGCCCCAGCCCCTCATCCCCCCCTGTCCTGCTGGGATCTGCTGGGGGGATCACCCAAATAACCTGCCTGTATCTGCCAGGGTGGAACAGGTACAAAAACTGGGGACATCCAGCTGGGGACACCATCCCTGGAGATGCTCCCTCCGGTTTTTTTACGTGACCCCCTGGAGCCAGGGCTGCTTGGGTCTGGGGGGTCCTCAGGGGTGTTCCTCCCACCCAGGGCTTCCCACCTCTCCCGGCTGAAGGGTTTGGAGATGGCTGGGTGGTCCTTGGCAAAGAGGGGTGGGGGATGCTCTGATGGCTCGTGCGCAGACACGAGGCTGTGCCTCGAGCTCCCCCAGCCCGGCTGGAAGCTGCCCCCACACCACAGCATCCCAAAGCCTCATTTTCCTTGGGATTGTGGGAGGAACTGGATGCATTTCATGCTATGGAAAGCTTTCTTCCAGGCATTCATGCCTTGGCTGGAGGATAAAAGGCAAAAGATGGCCCCTCAGACCCAAAGTGGGGAGGAGGATTGGGTCCAGCCTGGAGGGGTGGGTGGGGGAGGCAAGTGGTGGGCTTCCAGCCCCACTCTTCCTCGCTGTTTGAGGTGTTTGGAGGTTCTCCCTCCTTGCTGAGCTCCCTCATGTCTCTGCTTCCCAGCCTGGGTGTCCCCCAGCCCAGCATGCCCAGTCCAAGGGGAGCGGGGTGTGGTTGGGGCCCCACTGCTGCTGTCACCCCCAGACCAAAACCTGTCACCGCCCCCTCCCCCCATCTGAAACCTCACTCAACCCCCCCAGCACGGAGGGGGGCTACGGGAAAGATCCCGCTCCCAGTAAAGCAGCACGTGGCAGGGAGGGACCCCCATCCAACCCCAAAGGGCTGCAACCCAGTTTCACACCCTGATCTCCACCCTCCATCCTCTGAGATGATGGGGACCCCCTCCCATTTCTCAGCCCCTTCCTCGGTGGATTCCCCTGCCCCTTTCATCCCCCCCCCCCCCCAGCCATCTCCCATTCCCTTCTCTGGTGGAGATTCCTCCATCTCCCACTCCCACTCCCTTCCCTGGTGGGGACCCCCCCCATATCCCATCCCCTGCCCTAGAAGCACCCAGCGATGGATGGAGAGGATGATGGAATGACGGGGGCTCTTCATTCCCTCCCTGGAAGCTTGGGAAGAGATGGGGGCTTCCTCCCTTTCCATCTCCGGGAGGGAGGCAGGATGGCAGCTGCCCCCTCCCTTCCTCCCCCTCTCCTCTTCTTCCTCCCCCTCTCTTCTTTTTTTCCCCCTCTCATCTTCTTCCTCCCCCTCTCATCTTCTTCCTCCCCCTTTCCTCTTCTTCCTTCCCCTCTCTCTCCCCCCCTCCTTGGAAGAAATGATTTCAGTGCCTGCTGCGAGCGGGTCACCTCCACCAGCCTCCTGCCACCAGCAACAATTCAGGCTGGTCCTGCCCTATTGGGGTTGGGGGCAGCTCGGCTCCCCCGCCCCCACATTTGGCAGGGGTGGGGGGGTCCAGGCGAGGCTCGCATCCTCCTGAGGGTCCTGAGGATGCTGGGGTGAGGTGGAGGATGCTGGGGTGAGGTGGAGGATGCTGAGCCTCATTCCTGCATCCCCCGCACCGGGGTCCGTGACTGCTCGGGGTGGGTAAGGGGCAGAGGGGTACCACCCCAAAAAGGGGCTGGGGGTGCGGGATAAGGGATGCCCCAGCATGGCGAGGAGGATGCTGGAGGAATGCAGGGGGGAACACAAAGAAGGTGAGGGACAAAGAAGGATGTCACGGCCAGAGCGCGACCATCCAGGGACCCCCTTGGAAAATCCCCACTCCTCTTCTTTTCCTCAACACCCCCCCCCAAAAAAAAAAAAAACAAAACCCCGAACCCAAACTTTTCAACCCTGCAGGACCCTAAAAAACACCCCCCCTCCCTTATTAACCAAGCCCCCCCGCAAGGCACTCACCCCACCGCTGGCTCTTGGGCTGCTGCTCCGAGCTCGCCGGGCTCCTTTAACGCGGCCGCGGGGGTCTGAGAGGAGCATCCCACCCGGGGGGCCCCCCCAGCCCCCCCCCCCCCCCCCCATGACATCACCTCCCCGGCAGCCCATTGGCTAAACCCGGCCGCCGGCTCTGATTGGCCCAGAGACTGTACGAACCGGGTACCAGCCCGGTGACATCACACCCAGCAGCTATTTTCGGGATGGGCCTGGGGGGGGGGAAAAAATAAAAGAAATAAAATAAAATAAAATAACATAAAATTAAAATAAAAATGGAATTGAAAAAAAAAATCCACAGGAAAAAGAGGGGAAAAAAAAATTGAGGGGCTGGAGGAGAAGGTGAGTGGGGGTGAGGAGCTGGATTTGGGCTGAAAAAGGGGGTTTTGGGGACCTGGGAAATAAAAAATAAAAGAAGGGAATAAAAAAAAACCCCAAAACCCGCTACATGAAAAAAGGGGGAAAATGATAAAGGGAGAGGGGACTGGAGGAGAAGGTGGGTGGGGGTGGGGAGGTGGATTTGGGCTGAAAAAGGGGTTTTGGGAGGGTTTGTGTGGGCGAGGGTGGTTTGCAAGGTCTGAGCACACGATGGGAACAAGATTTGGCCTCTCTGCTCGAGCAGGACAAAGCTGAGGGTCACCAAGGGACAAAGGAGGGGGCTTTGGTGGGCGGGGGTGTTCAGTGGGGTCCTGGTGGCATTTCCAACAGGGTCCTCGACCCCATGTCAAGCTATGGGGTGTCTTCTTCACCCTAGCTTGGTGTGACCCGTTCCCAGTCCCAAAGGCACACGAGGACTCATTCACCTCCTCCAAACTGGGCAACGGGAGCTTGGAGAGACCGAGTCCCAGATCCAGAAACTATTTTGGTGCGGACGCCGGGGCAAGTGGAGGTCCCCCGAGGAACCCCCTCAAGAGCTGGGTCACCTCTTTAGGGTCCTGCCCTTCCTAAAACCGACTCTCCTTCCCCCAGATCTTCTTTGTCCTGGCCTATTTATCACTGGTGGCTGCGTCTGATGGTGATCACAAGCCCAGAACCTCCAGGGAATGGTGTTGGTTCTCCTCCGTTACGCAACGAGGCACCGGGGGGGGGGGGGGGGGGGGGGGGGGGGGATCCCCCCGGAAAAGGAAAGGAGGGTGGCTTTGCAAAGCCCATGAAGGACACGGGGAAGGATGGGATGACCCAGCCGGTAATAGGGGTGGGGGTGACATCACACGGGTGACATCGCATGGGTGACGTCACAGCTCAGTCATTTAGCTCATGGTGGAGCATCTGTAACGTCATGGTGAGACTCAACAGTTGCTTCCCACCTAAAGGGTCTTCTAATGCTTGGGTGGCGAGTGAACACCGTGCCAAAGACACGTCCCCCAGCTCGACAGCATCGGGGTGCCCATGGTTCCCATGGGACGTGTGAGGAGCCACAGAAGGAGCCGAGATGGAAAGAGTCCGGACGCAGTGGCCAACTGGGGGACAAAGAGCCATTGTGGGAAGCCACGTGGCTGTGGGACGTTGGGGAGGGGCTGGCTGCGGCTGGCACCAGGACACGTGGCACCCCATGGGGCAGGGGGGTGCAGGGGGGCTCTGCTCAAGTCATTCTTTGAGCTCCCCATGGTCCAGGATTGGGGCACAAACCTCTCCATGCCACCCCCTGTGTTGATGGCCACAGTTGAGCTGCAGTTGCTGGAGGGGGAGATGCTGGGAGCCGTGGGCTGAGCGGGTGTCACATCCAGAGGTGCCTCCTTGTGCCTCAGCTCCACAGGACCAGCATCTGGTGGACAAAGCCTGATTCCAGGGAATCTGTGGTGCCCCATCCCTGGAAGTGTTCAAGAGCAAGTTGACCGTGGCTCTGAGCACCCTGCTCTAGTTGCAGATGGCCCTGCTCAGTGCAGGGTATTGGACTAGATGACCTTGAAAGGTCCCTTCCCACCTAAACCAGTCTCCGGGGGTCCTCTGTAAGGCTGTATCTCAGGATAGCTGGTGGCCATCATCCCCAAGACCTGTCACCTTCCACTCTGCAAAGCCTCCTGGCTGCTCCAACAACGGGAACTGTTCTTCTCCAGCAGCATGTGTTGGTCTCAGCTAAACAAGGCACAGAAAAAGAAGGCCGAGGAGATTTGGGTGTACCCAGAGGTGCCATGGGCCACTCCTTCCCCATCCACATTGTCCCCACAAAGCCCTCCCCAGGGCTAGCCTGACAAAGAATCATAGAAATGTTTTGGTTGGAAGAGACCTTTCAGATGATGGAGTCCAACCATCCCCCAGCAGTGCCAGGGCACCACTGACCCATGGCCCTCAGCACCACAGCTCCACGGGGGGCTTGGAAACCCCTCCAGGGATCACGGGGACTCCACCCCTGCCCTGGGCAGCCTGGCACAGCCCTGGGGAACCCTCCAGGGGCTGCAAGAAATTGTCCCTCAGATCCAACCTCAACCTGCCCTGGGGCAACTTGAGGCTGTTTCCTCCTGTCCTGTCACTTGTTCTTTGAGGGACAAAAAGAGGCCATCTCCAGACATCGGAGATAGCAGGAGGGGGCTGGAGGAGAGGTTGGCCATGAAGCCAGGAGGAAAGAACCCCAGCAGTGAGAGGAGGCCATGGGAGAAGCACCAGGTGAAGAGTTTGCCTCTTCTTCTGGGCAGGACCATGAGGATGGCCATGTAGGAAGGTCCCTGCGTCCCAGGATGCCCTCAGCTGATAGGAGCCATCCAGGGGAGACCATAGGGATGGGATGAGCATATATGGAGCTTCCCCCCAGAGCTCTTTCCCATCTCCCACACGTCCTCTGGAGGCTTGTAGGGATGGTGGTGGGCTCTGCATCCCCTCCCTCAGTTCCTCTCCCAGGACATCCCCAACTTCTCCCCTCCCAAAGATTCTCTATCCACAGACCCTTCAGCAAGAAGAACCCCCACCCAGGTTTGGATCCTCGTTATTCCAGAGGATTCCTGGCCCTGGGAAGAGTCAGAGGAGCGACCAGAAGATCCCGGCCACCCAGGGCATACGCTTAGCCCCAACCCACCTCCACCAGCGCTGCAGACCCAGGTGCAGGATCAGCCCCCAGGATCCTGCATCCAAGGGCTGGGCACACCCTGGGAAACCCCCTTTTGGGGGGGGGGGGGGGGGGGGAGGGGGGGAGGTCCCCACCACCCCTCGGGGATGCACCGGCTCCAGAGCTGGCTGGTACCCGGGGCGAGGGGAAGGAGGGGTGGGGAAAAGGTGCTGTCCTCCCTCGGATTGGGCAGAAATGACATCATCGCCGGGCTGTGAGCCAATGGGAGAGCCTCCTGCTTCTCCGAAATATCGCCCGTCCTTATAAATGGGAGGGGGAGGGAGGGATGTAGTGATGGGGGAGAGTGGGATGTAGTGATGGGGGAGAGTGTCAATACAGCCTGACTTGGGGGGGGGGGAGAGAGGCTTCTTTGCATCCAACCTGGTGGGATTCACCACCCACTTCCCCACCCATCCCTCCTCGGCATCAGCAGCTAAAAATGATGCTTCAATAATAATAATAATTAACCAGGTCCTTCGAATTGCTGCAAGGAGGAAGGTTTGAGCTCGGGGAAGGTCCTGCAAGAAACCAGCGTGTCCCAGGTGGGATCTTGGGCATCGTGGGAAAGATGTGGTGGGACCCACGCAAACCCCCCCCCGTGCTCCTTTATCAGAGTTTCCCCCCACAAAATTTGCCCTCCAACGTCGGATGCGCGAGCGAATGCTCAGTCCTGGGGAGACATCACTCGGTGCTTCAGGCCAGAGGAGAGGCCCGTGGTGGTGGAAGGAACAGCTTCTCTGCCTTGGTTTCCACTTAGAGAGGTTTCTCTGCCGCTGTGGGAATGAAATAAAGCTGAGGGGAAGACACAGGTACCATTTATTACTCTCAGAAACTCAGAGCTTAAGGAGACAACCAGCTTATAAATTCACTTTCTTTTTTTTTTTTTTCCCTGCAAACCATTTCTCTTTTACCAAACGATCTGGAAACAAAACAAAACAAAACGTTTCCCTTTTGTCATCCAAAGCAGTGCCTCATTTCATTTTTTTTAATACCAGGCACTCGCTGGGAGGGAAATGGACCCTTTGGAGAAAGAGAAACGCCCCAATCCCGCTCCAGCCCCTCAAAGAGCATCACCATTTTTTTTTATCCTTCCCAAATTAACCGTAGGATGCCCAAATTTCCAGCTCTTCGGGAGGGGATGATGGGCAGCGTCGCGGGTACGGGATGCTCCTCACGGTTTTCCTCCTTTCCCCATCTCCAGGGATGCTGGGTGGGACAGAAATAACGTCAGCCGACGTAAGGAAGGTGGGGGACCCCCGGGGTCGCCCCCGCGCCTCACGCCTCCCACACAGCCCTTTTGTTTTTCCAGCACTCGGTTCCTAAGGAGCATCTTTGTGCGAATGGTGGGAAACCATGGAAACCGCCCTGTTAATAGCAGCATCCTGGCAGTGAGGTCCCGCCCTGATGGGCTGTACCGGGCAGGGAAGGCAGCACAGCCCATCAAACACCCTCTTTTCCCCCCCCCAGGGCATCACCATCAAACTCCAAGAGCTCACCAGGATGAAGGAAAAAAAGCCAGCCCCAGCAAGGGGGGGGCTTTTGTCTCACTCCATCCCACCTCTGAGCATCTTCCACCTCCAAATGCCAACCCCACATCACCCCCTGACTCCCAGAGCTGGGTGAGCATCTTCCACCTCCAAATGCCAACCCCACGTCACCCCCTGCCTCCCAGAGCCGGGTGAGCATCTTCCACCTACAAATGCCAACCCCACGTCACCCCCTGACTCCCAGAGCTGGAGATTGATGGAAAAGCCCTTTAAGAGGAGTAAAGTCACTGGAGAAGGGGCAGAGGAAAGGGGCTGTGATGCTCCAGGATGTTCACAGGGGTGGTTTTTCTTGTAGAGAGCAAATACCTGCTTCTGCCAGGGATCAGCCAAGCCCCGTGGGCTTTTCCTGTCCCTGGGGTGCTGGCCCAAGTGCCACCAGCCCCTGCTTTGCCCCCACTCTGGCAAGATATCATAGAGGATAGGAGAGACCTTCAAGATCATGGAGTCCAACCACCCCCAGCAGTGCCAGGGCACCACTGACCCCTGTCCCTCAGCACCACAGCTCCACGGGGGGCTTGGAAACCCCTCCAGGGATCACAGGGACTCCACCCCTGCCCTGGGCTGCCTGGCACAGCCCTGGACAAGCCCTTTCATGATTAAAAGAATAAATAAAATATATATTTCTTTCTAATGTCCAACCTAGACCTCCATGGCCAACCTAGACCTCCATGGCCAACCTAGACCTCAACCTTGTAAAACTTATCCAAGCTTGGAAAAGCCCCAGATGGTCTAATTTACTGTTTACACCCCCCCTGACAGGGAGATACCTTCTCGCTGAAGCCTTCCCAGCTTTGACTCACAATGGAGCAAGGCCAGAAAGGAGCTGACGGGATGCGAGGACAAAGAAATTCAGAGTCATATCAGAAGAACCATGTTTATTAACGATTAAAATAAAAAAGCAGTACAAAGAGACATTTTTTTTCCTTCCCCTTATTTTATATATTTTTTTTTTAATCTCTAAGAGGTGAAAACAAAAAAATAGCAAGCACCTGAGGAACCCTGAAGGCAGAGGTGGGTGGCGGCAGGAGCCGGTGGCCGCTAGACCGGGACATCCTCCTGGATGCGGACGCGGAGGGGACAGATGCGGAGGGGCTCGGGCTCTGCGCCCACCGGCGCAGCCCCCACGTAGAAGTAGGGGAAGACGGTGCCGCCGAACTTCTCGTGGAAGGTGTAGATGTGGGTGTTGCGGTCGGCGTCGTAGAAGGAGAGCTCCCCTTCGTCGCAGTCCAGCTCCACCCGGATCCGTTTCAAGCTGCCCAAGGCCATCTCCGAACGCGCCGAGTTGGACGCGCGGCACATCTCGACGTTGCTTGCGGGCAGGTGGTAGATATACCAGAAGCCGGAGCGAGCATCGTGGTGGAAGGTCCAGTGCTTGCCGCTGTGTCGCCGGGCCACCCCGACTCGCCAGTTCTTGATGCCACCCAGATCCACCTCCCAGGTGTGGAAGCCCGTGGAGAAGCTGCAGGAGCCCAGGACGCAGGGGACTGAGGTGAAACGCTCTGGGTTCTCCACCAGCAGCTTGTAGCCACCATTGGTGATGCTGGTGAGGTCCTCGGACAACCAGAGCCAGCCCGCTGCAGAGTTGGGGTCAAAGCTGAAGGGAACTAGGGAGGGGAACGGGGATGACATGTTTGTTAGGAGCCTGGATTGCCACAAGGATGACCTTATGAGGGGACAACAGCCCTGCAGGTATCCATTCATCCATCCATCCATCCGTCCACCCGTTGAGAAATGCACCCTCCAGAGCTTCCCTTTTGGGGTGCAAGGACACCCTTTATGGTCTCCAACCTCTGTCCCCAGGCCCATCAGTCATGGACATGGATGCTCCATGCTCCTCTTCTCCCCAACCACCCTTGGGACTGCCCCGTGTGAAGGCTGCTTTAGCCCTGGGACAACCACCCTCAGATGGGAGACCCAGCACCTCACCTACGGTGATGATGTCCAGCATCTTCTTCCACACGTTGAACTGCAGCGAGCCCAGGTACTTGGCGACATCAAGGAGCATCCCAAAGGGCACATCTTCTGGTTCCTCGGCCGCACAGGCGATCCTGGGGCAGGCAGAGGATGGAGAAAGGTTGAGGATGGAGGAAGGGACTGTGATGGAGGAAAGGACTGGTCTGGATCTCCCGGAACCCTGTGTTTTGGCAGGACCTTCTCTACCAGCACCCTACATCATCTGGGCTTTTCTCTGGATCTGCTCTCACCCCAGGAAGGTGAAGAATCACACTGGGAGGGTCCCAGCACCAAATCCCCCAGTATCAAGGTTTTCATGCTTCGTCCAAGACCTGCAATGTTGCTTTGTGTCTGCACATGTGTCCCCTGCCATCCTGCCCAGAGGGACCTGGGGGTGCTGCTTGGCCTTGGAGACCCCCAGCACCTTCTTCTGCTGGAACACCCAGACCAGGAGGGGTCACAAAGGTACAGTGACACACTTGGGGCAGAGACATCACTCTGCAGCCAGGCAGGAGACCCCATTCAGCCCCAGGGAGGGGGATGAGGGGGTTCAGCCACCCCCAGCACCCTGTGTAACCAGGCAGAGGACGTAACAAGGACTGGGACTTACCTGCGCTTGCGGTTCTTGTGAGCCTGAAAGAGAAGAAGACACCAGACATCAGATCCTGACTTGAGAGGTCTCAGGGGCTTGCAAGCACCCAAAGGATCACTCAAAGGAAGGTTCCACAGCAATGGCATGGGTTTTTACCATGAGGAAGGTGTAGTCATCCTCCTTGAGGTCCTTCTGGAGCTGGTGGGCTTCGCTGAGAATGGTCTGGCAATCGTCCGACAGTTGCTTCATCTTGCCCTCAATGAGGTCGTGCTTGTGCTGCATCTCCTCCTGCAGCTGGGCCAGCAGTGCCTGCTCCTCATCCCGCAGGAACTCGTGCAGCTTCTCAAACTCCTTCCTGATCTGCTCCTGCAGCCGCATCGCTTCCACCTGCCCCGGGTGGGGACATCACCACCACCCTCTGGAACCCTCAGCACTTCTGGGGCTTCCCCCCCCCCCCCACCCCATCCTCCCTCTAAACACTTCTGGAGCTCTAAGACCAGCTCCAGTGCTCAGGGACTTGCTGGAGTCCCACTGGGATCCTCCCAGAAATTAATGTCCCTGCTGCCATGGCCAGCAGGGCTGCACCCACTGCTCCTCAATTCTCCACCCGAGTCCTTCCTCCTGCCTCCAGCATCGCTCTCCCCATCCAGGGGTGGAGAGGCATGGGTGATGGGCTCCACCCCAGAACCAGTCGCATTCCTGCCCAGGGCCTGTCAGGATGAGGCCTGTTCCCTCCCTGCCAGGAGGGACCACACACCTGGTTGTGTTTGGAGATAGACTCGTAGCACCGATGGATGGTCCCAAAATCCTTCGCTTTATCCCGCAGGGAGGTCTCCATGTTCTTCAGCTTGGCCTGCGGGGAGGAGACGCCTTCAGGAACCTCTTGAGCCTACGCCCAGGGTTTCCCCACGAGGAAAAAGACCATCAAAACCCAGCAGGACGAGGTTAAGGAGGATCATGGGTCAATCCACCCTCTCCCCTCCCGCAGCACAGGCTCTGCCAGCCGTTGCAATCACGAGGCAGAGGAACTTTGCTCCGCGGCGAATCCTCCCCCGTGGTGTTTTTAAGCCTTTCTACCGAGGCACCGTCAAAATCCCTGCGTGTCCCGGTGCTGGCAGCGGCCACTGCCCCGCTTCCCGGTGCAGTTCGGCACCGCAGGCAGCCTGCCGAGCCTTGGGAAACAACAACCCCACGGCTGCCATCCCCGCGACATTTGAAACCTGGCTCGGTCCCCACGGGCTGAGTCAGGCTGGCAACGGCTGCTTTCCCAGCTGGGAAACACCGCGGGGCTTGGCACGATGCCCGGCTGCCGGCCGGAGCTCGTCTCCTCTTCCTCTTCCTCCTCCTCCTCCTCCATGGCCCATCCTGCCCCGCAGGGCTTGGGGTTGTCTCCCCATCCCGCGTCCCTCCCCGGTTGGGGGAATTGTGCAACCCCCCCCCCCCCATCCCAAAATAACCGCTCCCAGCTCCCAGGCGCTGCCGCAATAACCAGGGCGGCCGGATCCAGCGTGGCGGGGGATGAACGAGCCGAGCGAAGCACCGTGACCAGGCTGCTCTCCAAACCCTTCGGAGCATCCCTCCGCTCCCCTTTCCCATAGGGCCAACCACTGTGCCCCAAGGTACTGGGTGGCACCGGCTGGCACCAGGCAAAGGAGAGCATCGGGTAGGGGCACTCCCACGGGGATCCACCCTGGCTCATCCCAGCGCGGTGGCAGGTTCAAACCATGCCATGCGCTGCTACGTTTGTGCCAGGGCGTGCGCGGGCTGGCCTCCCTCCAGATGCCCTGGGGTGTTTCTCCGTGTCACCAGCATCCTGTGCCCTCCACACCAAACCCCCAACCCTGGGCCATTCCTCACCCTGAAATCTGTCGCCGTCTCCTGCACCGGCCGCAGCTTGTGCCCTTCGTGCTGCTTGGAGCTCTGGCAGGCGAAGCACACGAGCTCCTTGTCCTCCAGGCAGAAGAGTTTGGCTTCTTCTTGATGCAGGGGACAGAGGGCGGCCGCCTGGCCCCGCCGCTGCCCTTCCTCCTTGAGGATCATCTCCACCAGGTTGTTGAGCGTGTGGTTGACGCGGAGGTCGTCAAAGGAGGAGGCCTCTTTGCAGACGGGGCAGACGTGAGCCCCGTGCTCCCAGGAACGGCTCACGCAGCCCTTGCAGAAGTTGTGACCGCAGCCAAGAGTCACAGCCTCCCGGAAAGGATCGTAGCAGATGGGGCACAGCAGCTCTTCCTTGAAGGTGGCCGTGGGGCACGAGGTCCTGGCCATTGAGCCGCTGGTCGAGGCGCCGATTCCCTTCTCCATGGGGCTGTTGAGAAAGAGGATGAAGGGATGGATGAAGAGAAACCCGGAGCGGGAGTTTCTGAAAGGCCTCGGCTGGACAAACAAGCCCCGTTCCTGATGCAATCGCTTTCCTGCCGGTGACTCACCCCGCAGCTCCCTCCCCCAGCAGCCAGGATCCTGAGTGACACTGGCCCGGGCCACTGCCTCCTGCCATCCCGCCGGGATGTGCCGGGAACGCGGGGAAAGGAGCGGAAACGGACGGATCCTGCGCGGGGCAAGCCCCGGTACCCAGACTCTTAGCCCCGGGGCTGCTCCCCTGCCCGGGACCGGGAACCCACCCCCCAACTCCCGGGGCTGCTCCCCTTGCCCGGGACCGGGAACCCACCCCCGACTCCCGGGGCTGCTTCCCTTGCCCGGGACCGGGAACCCACCCCATCCCCGGGTGCCCGGACCTAGACCCTCACTCCTTGAGCTGCTCCGGTGCTCGGACCCCTACCCCTGGTGCAGCCCCGGTGCCCCGTGCAGCCCCGGTGCCCCGTGCTCCGACCTCGGTGCTGCTCCGGTGCCTTGACCAGGACCCCCCATCCCCGGTACTGCTCCGGTGCCTGCCCTCGGACATCCACGACCCGTGCCCGGACCCGTGCCCGGACCCGGACCCGGACCCTCACCACCGGCTCCGCTCCGGTGCCAGGAACCCCACCTCCAGAGCAGCCCCGGTGCCCAGTGTCTCAACTCCAGTTCTACTCCGGTTCGCCCCGCACCTCCGAGGCCGGTCCAATGCCCACGGGGCAACGCCGGTAGCCCGGCACTCGCCAGTGCCCGTGCCCAGGGGGATGCTCAGCCCCGCGCACCGGGGGTTTTGAGGGGATGGGGGGAAATTTGAGGGGGGTGGGGGTGGGAGGTCCTTACCTCTCGATGGGCGAATGGCAGCGCCTGTAGCGGCCCCTTCGCCGGGAGAGGCGATGGGGGAGCTGGGAGAACGCCTGCATCGTCCCGGGGCCGGGGCTCGTCTGGAGCTTGGCCGGGGCTGGAAGCGGTGGAAAAAAAAAAACCCGGAGAGGCGGGACGGGGCGGGCAGGGGCCGGGCTACAGCCGCTGTTTGCCGGGGAGGGAAGCGGCTCTCGGATTGGAACGGTCCCATGACCCCAATCCCCCCACTCCCTCACCCCCCCAATGGGGCTGGGACTGCTGGCAGCTGCTTGCTCAGTTTTAAACTCCAAGAGGGAGATTTAGAGTGGGGAGAAGGAGAAATTGTTGGTGCTGAGGGTGGGGAGAGCCTGTGCCAGGCTGCCCAGAGAGGTGGTGGCTGCCCCATCCCTGGCACCATTGCAGGGGAGGTTGCCCGGGGCTCTGAGCACCCTGCTCTAGCTGCAGATGGCCCTGCTCCCTGCAGGGGGGTTGGACCAGGTGACCTTGCAAGGTCCCTTCCCACCCAAACCAGTCTGGGATTCTACGACCCCAAGAAGCTGGTGCCTCGGTAGTGCCAGGAGCCCAGCAGCTCGAGCTGAGATGTGCTGTGTGGTGTCAACTGCTCCCCTGTCCCCAGCAGTGTGCCCATCCCTTCCTTACCTGCCCCAGAACCCTTCCCCTGCCTTCCCCCCCATCTTCAATCTCAGCCTTTTTAGGCTGTATTTGTGGATCCTGTTGGGAACAACGTGTCCCGCAGGATTACGGCCCTCGAAGCTGGATGGATTCCCAGGTGGGAACTGGGAGCAAAGTGAAAACTATTCAAGGCCACAGATTCTCAGTGAGCTAAAAAACAAGCAATGATATTCTGCTTTAGGGTGAGAAACTGTTTGTACCCTGTTAGCACCGGGAAAGGGAGTCAAGGCTAAAGATAAAGCTGGCCAGGAAGCCTGGACTGAGAAGAGATAGAAGTGGTGAGAACCCGAAGGGGTGGATGTGACAAGGCCCTCCTGGAGATAACTCTGCTGGTGGCACCACTTTGGGCTGATATCACCCTGGAAATGCAGAATTGAGGGAGAGATGCAGCAGCACTGAGACCGACGATGGAAAACGGTTTATTAGTCCCCAGCTCCAGATGCATTTTCAGCTCAGGGCTGAGAAAAGCCAGACGCTGGTCCTGGGCACTCGCTGAGCTGCCCCAGAGCAGGAGAGGCTTGAGTCCACCCACTGCATGGGACAGGAGAACAGGTTGGTGTTCACGTGCAGGAGAAGCACCCTAAGCAGTTGTCCCCCCCATCTCTGGGACATCTGCACCAGGCACCCATGGTGGGGTGTCCCCAGCCCACACTCACCTGGAGCTGATGTACTCCTTGAGCAGCAGGCACAGCTCCACGTTCTGCTGCTGCAGGACGGCTGCTTTGGTGAGGAGGTTGGACCTGCGTGTGAGGACCTCACTGGGCAAGGAGAGCAGAGAGTTGGCACGGCCAGTCACAGAATAACAGCATCCCAGAGTAGTGGGGGCTGGCAGGGCCCTCTGGAGCTGCTCTGGTGCCACCCCCTG
>JANVCC010000166.1:74237-86436 GCA_025345505.1 Todiramphus chloris collaris | reverse complement strand
GAGATTGGATGGGGTTCAGATGGGGCTTGGATAGGGGCTTGGATGGGACTCGGATGAAGCTTGGATGGAGCTCAGATGGGGTTCGGATGGGTCTTGGATGGTGCTCAGATGGGGTTTGGGTGGCAACCGGATGGTGCTCAGATGGAGCTTGGGTGGATCTTGGATAGGACTCCGATGGGGCTTGGATGTCCATTGGATGGGGCTCAGGTGGAGCTTGGGAAGGATCCGAGGGGAGCAGGCTCCAGGATGGGCTGTGCTGTGTCTTTGGGGGGGGTCGATTGAAGGTCTGAGCGGGTGTTTTCCAGCTCTTTGGGGAGGTGGACGAGGGCTGCCGGCAACACGCCTCCTCCTCGGGCATTGTCCTGCCACCCACCTTCTCCATCAGCAGAGCCTTTGAGGAGATGGTGGCCCAGGGGACGCTCAGTGCCCCCCTGCTGCAGGCAGCGAGGGTGCTGCGGAGGAACGGTGGGTGCTGGGGGGTGGGTTTGGGCAAGGGGTGCTGCGGGAAAGGTGCTGCTCCCCTCTTGAGCAGGTCCCCGTGGAGGTCTTTGGTGAGTCCTACCATGGAGTGGTACCCTGGTGGGTCTTACCGCGGGGTCCCTGACTAGTTCCACCAGAGGGATCTGGTTGGTCCCACCATTGGTTCCACTATGGGAGTCCTGGTGGGTTCCACCATGGGGGTCCCTTGCTGATTTCACCATCAAGTCTCTGGTCAGATCCACCACAGGGTCCTGGTTAATGCCACCATGAAGTCCCTGGTCAGACCTACTATGGGAGGTCCTGGTGGGTGCCACCATGGCATGAAATCACCCTTGTTGATTGATGGTCCCACCATGGCTTCCCTGGTCGGTCCCACCAAGAGGGTTCTGGTTGGTGCCACCATGGCTTCCCTGGTTGGTCCCACCAGAGGGTTCTGGTTAGTCCCACTATGGGGTCCCTGGTCAGCCCCACCACAGGGTTCTGGTTGGTGCCACCATGGCTTCCATGGTCATTCCCACCAAGAGGGTTCTGGTTAGTGCCACCATGGCTTCCCTGGTCGGTCCCACCAAGAGGGTTCTGGTTGGTGTCACCATGGCTTCCCTGGTCAGTCCCACCAAGAGGGTTCTGGTTGGTCCCACCATAGCTTCCCTGGTCAGTCCCATCAAGAGGGTTCTGGTTAGTCCCACCATGGCTTCCCTGGTCAGTCCCACCAAGAGGGTTCTGGTTGGTGCCACCATAGCTTCCCTGGTCAGTCCCATCAAGAGGTTTCTAGTTGGTCCCACCATGGGGTCCCTGGCTGGTCCCACCAGAGGGTTCTGGTTGGTCCCACTGCAGCGTCCCTTGTCGGTTCCACCACGAGGGTCCATGCATCCTTTGATCTCCTGCCGTGGTGTCCTCGTCCAGACAGAGGCTCATAAATCAGAGATTTGAGGTGGGGAAGTTCTGAGAGACGTGACTGGGGGAGAGGGGAGGTGAAATCCAACGCTCCTGGGAGCTGCCGGGTGGGAAAACCAGTGCTCCCCGCTCCACCCTTCCCTAGGATTCAAGACCTGTGTCCTCACCAACAACTGGGTGGACGACAGCGGTGGGCGCCTCTTCACGGCCGCGCTGATGAACCTCCTGCGCCGACACTTCGACCTGGTGGTCGAGTCCTGCCGGGTCGGGGTGCAGAAGCCGGATCCCCGGATCTACTCCTACACCCTGGACGAGCTGCGGGTGAAGCTGCAGGAGGTAACGGCCACCACCCTGAGAATGGGGTGGAAGGTCCCCACCAAGCACCCGAAGGCCACTGCCTGCCCTTCCTCGGGGAGGGTTGAACTTGGTGTATCTCCAGGTCATCCTCCTGGACGACATTGGGGAGAACTTGAAGGCAGCCCAGGAGATGGGCATGGCCACCATCCTCGTCAGAGACACTAAGACCGTCCTGAAGGAGCTGCAGGAGCTCTCGGGTGTCCAGGCATGTAGAGGTGGTCTGGATCTTCTCTGTTGTCGCTCTCCTGGGGATCCTGGGCTGGTTCTGCAGAGCCAGGAGGGATGGTCTCAGGATTCAGGGTCTTGCCATGATGTGGTGCTGGTGGAGGACTTGTGGGTGGCTTTGGAATGGGATGGGGCTGTCACCTCCTGCAGACCCTGCCCACCGCCTGGTAACCTCATCCCCTGCGTCCGTCTCAAGCACATGGATGTCCCACCAGCAGCAAGCAGAGTGGTGGGGATGTCCCACATTGCTCCAGGCTTGCTCAGGAGCTCACCTCGTGTTCCTCACCTCCGCAGCTTCTCACCCAAGAAGAGCCGCTGCCGACTGCGTGCGACCCATCTGACGTGACCCACGGATACGTGCCCATCCGGGTAGGGTGGAGGGGACTGCCTTGGGGACAACGTGTCCCTGGGCTTGGCCAGATGTCCCGGGGATGGTGTGGAGCCCCATGCAAGCTTGTTCCGGCTGAAGGGTGGCTTATTGAGTTGTCCACCCTCCTGGCTGAGCTGCTCTGGATGGGAGTGCTGAGCTGTCTCACCACTCAGGTCTTCTCCATCCAGTTGAGGGGCTACAACGTGCTCACGTGGCTCTGGGATGCTGGGCTGGAGGGGGTGGTGGGCTCCCAAGCCTGGTGACCAGCGGTGGGATGGGGGTTCGGGTGGTGGAGCCGTGTCACCATGAGGGTTCTCTTGTCCATTCCAGCCGGGTGTCCAGCTGCACTTCGTGGAAATGGGGCAGGGTCCCGTCGTCTGCCTCTGCCACGGCTTCCCCGAGTCCTGGTTCTCCTGGCGCTACCAGGTGATGGATGAGATGAGGAGGAGGGTGGACCACGGGGGCTTTGATGGATGAGATGAGGAGGAGGGTGGACCACGGGGGGCTTGGCACGGTGGAAGGGGTGCACGAGCATCACTCCTGAAGAGTCCCAAGGCACTCTCACCACCCTGCCTTGAACCTCGAGGGACACAGGACATAGCCTGAGAGTGTTCTCCAGCCTCACCAGCCCGTATCTTCTCTCCTGGGGACATCTCCAGGCACACTGGGGTGGACAGATGCAGGCTGGGTGCTGGCAGGTGGGTTCTGAGGGTCTCTTCATCCTCCAGAGGCTGCTGCTTTCCCTCCTAGATCCCAGCTTTGGCCGATGCTGGCTTCAGGGTGATTGCTCTGGAGATGAAGGGCTACGGGGAGTCCACGGCCCCAGCAGGTGACCTGGGTTTACTGGGGTGTAGGAGGGACAAGGGCAGATGGGGCTGGAGCTGCCAAGGCCCAGGAGGAGCTGGGTGGAGGAGTCTCCTGAACTCCTGCAGCCCCAGAAACTCAGATGGATGCAGAAGACATCTGTTGAGGTTGCATTGATGGTGGTCTTGTCTTTCACGCAGACATAAAAGAATACTCCCAGGAGCAGATATGCAAGGTGAGGAGCTGCAGGGTCCGGGCCGGAGCAGGATGAGTGCGGTGGGGAGGGTGGTGTGGGCTGGTAGGCCATGGTCCTAGGCAGGATCTGACCCCTTCTCCCTTCCCCAGGACCTGGCTGTTTTCCTGGACAAACTGGTGAGGAATCCCCCTCCTTCTTGGCAAGGTTTGGGCTTCTGTCCCCCCCAGTTGCCCGTCACCTCTTCCTTCCCACACTGGGACATCTGAGCTCCCCGGTGGCTTTACCCCAAGCTGGAGCATCTAAGGTAACTTTGGCCCAAAACCTTTTGGGGTGGCACCAAGCCCCATCTTTCTGTTCCCCATGGGTGGGATTTTAGTGGTGGTCCTGTTCGTGGTGGGGGGGAACCCATCTTTAGGAGGGTCTCCATCACCTTCTCCTGGGATTTGTGTCCTTGCTGAAGGTGGGGAGATGTGTTGGTGGCGCCTCTCGGGTTTTGGGAAGGTTGGCGAGATACTTGTGGAGAAGGATGCTGGGCTGCATCCCCTCCATTCCCCTTTAAACCCCAACCATATCAGCTCCCAAGGGGCTGGGGTGGTTGGGAGACAAATGCTACCCCTTCATCTGAGGTCCCCAGTGACTTTGGCCCAAAACTCTTTGGGTGGCATCAAACCCCATCTTTCTGATCCCCAAAAGTAGAGGGTTAGGGGTGGAGACATTCATACAACCCACCGCCAAAGGGGAAAACCCATCCTTGGGAGGGTCTCCATCTCTGTGTCACCTTCTCCTGGCCTTCATCTCCTTGCTGAGGGTGGGGAGATGGGCTGGTGGCACCTCCTGGGGGTTTTTTTGGTAAGGGCTGCATCTCCTTCGACCCCCTTAAACCTCAACCATAGCGGCTCCCAAGTGGTCGGGGTGTCTTGGAGGACCAACAGTCGCCCCTTGGCACGTCTGGAATCCGGTGTCATCTCGGCGTCTGATCCACTTTGGAGGTTCTGGGTTCCATCCCCACCCTGGCGAGGGGCTGGGGTTGATTTTCTCTGCCTTTTAAGAGATGAAGCAGAGGCGGTGGGAGGGTGGGGGAAGGCATCACCCATGATTGCCAACATCTCCAGGGCTTTTTTCCCCTTGCGAAACGGCTTCCAAGGGAGCGAGTCCTTCAGAAAACAAAGAGCTAAAGAAAAAAAAAAAAAATAATAATAAATAACTTGAGAAACAAGAGGGAAGGGGGAGGGAAAAAAATGCCCTTGAGGTCCCCGAGCTGGGATGGGTTTTGGGAAGGGGACCAAGCCGGGCGCCTTGAGGGCTTCAGGGCTTCTTGGTGCTGAGCAGATGAGGATAAATCACCAGGATTTTTATATATATAATTTTTTTTTCCCTCTTCCGTGGATTAAAAATAAGGAAAACAAAACCAAAAGAGCAAGAAAGGCGCTTGCTGATGGGTGCTCACCCTGCCCCTCCCCCAGGGAGGCTTCTTCTCCCTTCCCTGGGGCAGGGGCTGGATTTTTGGGGCAAAGAAATGACTTTCTGAAGCTTCGCGGGCGGTTCGAGATGCAGAAGGTGCTGAGCTCTCCAGGACCCGGTGCAGTGATGACCAACCCTGGAGGGGTTGGGGGGGGGGTCCCCTCAGCCCCACATCGGTGCTGGGAGATACTGGGACACCCCTCCCCACCTTAAACCCTTTGGGGGGGGGGGGGGGGCACACGTCTCAGGCATTGGCTTTTTAAATATCCGCTACTAATTATGCTTCTAAATACCAGCTACTAATTAAGTTTCTAAACCTCGGCTAATTACCACCCGGCTGCTGCCTTGTCAGGAGCCTGGGGTTTAATTGGATTTATTTCTAGGTGCCCAGAGGGGTGAGGATAAATGGGATTATGAGGAGAGGGGGGGGGGGAGACACACTCTGGGCAAGATCCAGCTGCTCCTGGGGGGGATGCTGAGCCCGTGGCGAGATGGGCCGGGGGGGGTGAGGGGGGGGGGGGGGGGGGGATGGGGACATGGGACCCGTATGGGGGATCCCAGGGGACGAGACGTGGATTATGATCAAAGCTCTTTGTATTTGAGGTGATTAATTAACGTCGGAGCAAATTGCGCCGGGGGGAATCTGGTGACGCTTGGTCCTTGCTTGGGGGGGGGCAGGGGTAAAAAAAAACCCATGAGAGGAAAAAACAACCTGGGGAAAAAAAAAAGAAAAAATTGCTGTTTTCTGTTGTCTTTGCTGCTTCGGAGGAAGGTAAACGTCTCCTGGGGTGCAGCTGAGGGGGGGGGAGGTTGGGGGCTGATGGAACCCCCCCCTTCACTCCCCGCAGGGCATCCCGCAGACAGTGCTGGTGGGTCACGACTGGGGTGGTGCCGTGGTCTGGAACATGGCTCTTTTCTACCCCGAGAGGGTGAGGTGGGTCCTTGGGGATGTCTGTCCCCGTCCCAACCCCAGGTCCCTCCCCCCCCCCCCCCCCGATCCTTGGCCTGCTCCAGTTTGCACTGGGCAGCCTGAATCTGGTGGGATGCTGAGTTGCCCCCCACCCCCACCCCGTGTGCCCCCTCCTGATGTCACAGAGCCGTGGCCTCGCTGAACACCCCGTACCGACCAGCTGACCCCACTGTGGACATCGTGGAGAAGATGAAATCCTACCCTGCCTTTGACTACCAGTTTTACTTCCAGGAGCCCGTGAGTCCAGGACCACTATTTTTATTCCCCACCTCTTTTTTGGGGGCTTAAGTCCCGTCCCGTCCCCCCCAGAGGCCATGCTGGGGTCCCCAGTTGCAAGGGGCTTGTGGTTGCCCCTCCACCAGACCTTGTCCCCATGCTGAGCTCTGCAAAAAAACCCATCCTCAGCCTCCAGTGAGTGACAGGATCTGGCCCTGGGGTGGGATGGAGCCCTGGCAAGGGGTTGGCATCACCCATGGTGCTTCTTCCTCCCCACCCCTCATCCTTTGCAGGGTGTTGCAGAAGCAGAGCTTGAGAAGGACATCGGTCGCACCCTGAAGGTCCTGATCCGCTCCACGCGCCGGGAGGTGGGTTGGGCTGGGGCTGAGGGTGGACCTGGGGTGGGAGCAGAGGGCTTCACAGCTTCTCCAAGCCCTGCCAGGAGCTCAAAGCCTCAGGGGTGGCTTTACAGTGGCCCACAGTGACCCCTCAGGCACATTGTACCCCATGTCTGCCATCCTTTCGTTGCCAGTCTGCGGCAAAGTCTATGCCCAGTCAGTCATCAGTAGGGACCAGAGTGAACGCATCCTTGTAGGCAGTGGTGCAGGGCCCACACCTCTTTTACCACTCAAAGCTGACCCTGAGGAGGGATTGACAAGACCTCTAGAAAGCCCTGCTGCCTGCGGTGGGGACAGCCCAGCCTGGGCATCCTTCTGCTGGCCCTACCCGCTGCTCCCAGCTCCGTGTCCCAGGGCTCTGGGGTCGGTTCCCACACTCGTTCCCTGCTCCTGGCTCCGTGTCCCAGGGCTGCCCAGTCGGTCTGTGCATCCCTCAGTCCCCTCTCTCCACAGGACCGCCTGCCCTCCGCCCCTAACTTCCACGGGGTCCAGGAGCGAGGTAAGAGAGGGGACACCTGGCTGCGGGGTGCTGGGGGTGCTGGGGATGGGGTGCTGGGTGGGATATGGGCTGGGGGATGCTGCAGGGGTGTGGGATGCTGGGGGTGGGATGCTGGGGGTGGGATGCAGGATGGAGATGCTGGGGGTGGGGATGCTGGGGGTGGGATGCCAGTTGGGGATGCTGGGTGATGCTGCAGGGTTGGGGATGCTGGGGGTGGGGATGCTGGGGGTGGGGATGCTGGGGGTGGGATGCAGGATGGGGATGCTGGGGGTGGGGATGCTGGGGGTGGGATGCAGGGTGGGGATTCTGGGAGTGGGATGCAAGTTGGGGATGCTGGGGGTGGGGATGCTGGGGGTAGGATGCAGGATGGAGATGCTGGGGGTGGGATGCAGGATGGGGATGCTGGGGGTGGGATGCAAGTTGGGGATGCTGGGGGTGGGATGCGGGGTGGGGATGCTGGGATGCAGGATGGGGATGGTGGGGGTGGGATGGTGGGGGTGGGATGCAGGGTGGGAATGCTGGGGGTGGGGATGCTAAGGGGTGGAATGCAGGATGGAGATGCTGGGGGTGGGATGCTGGGTGGGGATGCTGGGGGTGGGATGCAGGATGGAGATGCTGGGGGTGGGTTGCAAGTTGGGGATGCTGGGGGGTGGGATGCTGGGGGGTGGGATGCGGGGTGGGGATGCTGAGGGTGGGGATGCTGGGGGTGGGATGCAGGATGGGGATTCTGGGGGTGGGATGCAAGTTGGGGATGCTGGGGGTGGGGATGCTGGGGGTGGGGATGCTGAGGGGTGGGCTGTGCTGTGCCTGTTGCCTTGCAGGGGGGCTGCTGGTGGGCTTCCCAGAAAACCCTCCCCCCAGCCAGCTCCTGCCTGGCCCCGAGCTGCAGTACTACATCCAGCGCTTTGAGAAATCCGGCTTCAGGTAAGGGTGGGAGGCCAGGGTGCTGGTGGGGTCCCCCCCTACCGAAGGGGGACCCCCAAACCCACCTCAGCCTTGCTTTATAACCCCAAGAAGGCACGAGGCTGCTGGGCAGAGGCTGTTTTCCCCTTGCAGGCTCTCACAGTGCCATAGGCAGCAGGATGGTCCCTGCCGTGCTGTCGGTGGGAGCTGAGTCCCAGCATCTCCACCCCATTCCCCTCTCTTCCAGAGGCCCCCTGAACTGGTACCGCAACATGCGACCCAACTGGCGCTGGGCACTCTCCGTCAAGGATAGGAAGGTGAGGGGGGACCGATCCTGCCCTGCGGGGAGTATTTTGCAGACCCAGCACCTTCCCCAGCTTATCGCCACCCTGTCCCCTCTAGATCACGATGCCGGCGCTGATGGTGACGGCCGGGAAGGACGTGGTGCTGCATCCCAGTATGAGCAAGGGCATGGAGGACTGGGTAAGCCAGCGTGGTCCCATCCCACCCAGCATGCACCAAAGCCACCCCGCTTCCATAAGATGTCACCATGGGAGAGTCCTGGGGCAGGTCCCTCCTGCTGGGATGAGCTGGATTTGTCCTTACCACACGAGGACATCACTTTGATAAGGGGGACAGGCTGATGTGGGGAGGGAAAGGGGGTTGTGTGTGTGTGTTTGCCTTCTCTCCAAGAGCTGGGTTGGGCTCCTGGTGCCCAAGACACCAGATCCTGGCACAACCCAGCTCCAAGCCCTCTCCTCTCTGGTGCATCCCTTCGTAGATCCCGCAGCTGCGCCGGGAGCACATGGAGGAGTGCGGGCACTGGACGCAGATGGAGAGGTACCAGTTCCATCAGAACCAGGCTCCCCTTTTCTCCAGGGCTGGGGGGGGGAAGCCAAGTCCCACCCCAGCTCTGTGCCTTCTCCCCAGGCCGGCGGAGCTGAACAGGATCCTGGTGGAGTGGCTGGAGGGGCTGCCCCCCAACACCCCCCTGCCCAAGATCTCCAGGCTGTGAGCCAGGCTGGTGGGCAGAGCCCTGTCCTGTGTCTTCCTTCCTCCCTGGGCTGATTTTGCCTTTAGGGCTGGATTTTTTTGATTTAGGGCTTGATTTTTGGGCTTCTTTTGAGGGGGGTCACTGGATGGAAGCGCTGGGTGAACTGGACCTGGGGTGGAAGGTGGCACAAAGCGTCGCCCCTGCTTTGTGCGGCCCAAAGGGTCCCAGTGAGCTTCTTGTGGTGGGACCTGGGAGTGCTGGGAGATGGTTTGGGGCTGGACCCATCCTCCTGCCGTGGCAGGGGTTGCATCGGGGCTGCCTCGTCACCCCGACCCCATCCTGGGGGCTTCCCTCGCTCAAGGGTTTGGCTGCAGGGTGCTGGGTTGCAGCCGCTCGCGCTGCCCGCTTGGCTTGGAGGTTTTAATGCACTAATTAATGCTGCTGGAAAAAAAAAAAAAAGAAATTCACCTTTTGCCTACATAACACTAGGAAATAAAGCACAAAAGCGATCCGAGCACCTCAGGCTCTCCCTGTGGGTCTTTGTCTTGGGGTGGGGAGGGGGGGTTCACACAGCATCTCACTGCCAGGGCTGGGCCACCTTCCCCCCGGAGCTCCCAGCCCTTCTCCCGGCCCCACCAGACGCTGGGATCACAACATCCAGGATGGCGCAAGGATCTGGGCAAACAGGATTGGTATTTCCACCCCCAACCCTTCCCCCTCCTCCCATTCTCCCCAGCCCTCAGCTATTTTGAGCAGCCGAGGCTCTGCGGTTTGCCTGGCTCCCTCCGTCCTCCCAGCCCTTCCCAGCTCTGTCAGTGAGCCCATGGGGATGTTTTGCATCCGGATTCATCCCGAAGAACATAAAAAAAAAAGGAGCTGTGTGGATTGGGGCTGGGGACAGAGAGGGGAAAGAAAAGCAACCCAGCCCAAGAAGCAACGAGAGGGTTAAAGCTGCTCTCTCCAGCACAGGGTTGTCTGTAACCCAGCCTCTGTTACCCTGCCTGGGTTTGGCACCTCAGGAGAGGGTTTTGGAATGGCTTTGGCCTCTGCTGATGAAATGTGAAATCCAAGAGGATCATTCCTGAGTGTCTGGGAGCTGCGGCCGAACATCCGCCCTGGAATCGAGCCCAGAATGCCAGGCAGGTGCTGCCAAAGCAGCCTCTCCCCTGGCACTGCCATCTGGGTGGGTGGTTTTAGGAGGTGCCTGCAGGCTCCTGCCAGCCCCCCTACCAGCTCCCTGGCCCCTCTGCTGCAGCTCCCACGCTCCATCCCGGATGGATACGTCCTCGACCCCAAGGCTGTGCCTGCGACAGTGGAGATGGCAGAGCAAGTCCTGCTCCTTTCCAACGGTTGGATGAGATCATCCATGGCACTAACAGCCCTAACAGCCCGGCTCTGTGGTGTGATAGACGGGCTGGAGCGATGGGCAGAGGCCAACGGGCTGAGGGGCAACCAGGCCAAGGGCCGGGTCCTGCCCTCGGGTCCCACCAACCCCCTGCAGAGCCAGAGAGTGCCCAGGGGGACAAGAAGCCACCAGCACCCTGGCTGTGCCAGCACTGGGGTGCCCAGCAGGAGCAGGGCAGGGACCGTCCCCCTGTATTTGGCTGAGGGGAGACCTTCTGGCTCTCAGCATGAGAGCAGACCTTCTCAGTTGGATCTTGAGGGACAATTTCTTGCAGCCCCTGGAGGGTTCCCCAGGGCTGTGCCAGGCTGCCCAGGGCAGGGGGGGAGTCCCCGTGATCCCTGGAGGGGTTTCCAAGCCCCCCGTGGAGCTGTGGTGCTGAGGGACAGGGGTCAGTGGTGCCCTGGCACTGCTGGGGTGATGGTTGGACCCCATGATCTTGAAGGTCTTTTCCAACCAAAACAATCCTGTGTTTCTATGATTCTGTGTCCTTGTCCCCCCAGGAGCATGTGGCCTTGGTCCCCGGGCCGTTCCTTGTCCCCAGGCTCTCCATGTCCTCAGACACACTCCTGGGCACGCTCTGTGAGCTCTGATGCCCATGCAAGTGCAGACCAGTGGGCTGGAGTTAGCCCAGGGCTACTGGTCAGGATGGAGACACCCACTGCCTGCCGAGCTGGGACCAGGACCAGCAGCTGAGACTTCCACCCTGGGCAGGTCCAGGAGGGAAAACGCCACCAGAAGAGATGTGAAATCCCACCGTGGTTTCCTCCGGGGCCTCGCTCCATCTCTCAGAGGATTTATTCCCAGATAAAATCCTCCAGCCATAAAGATGAGCGATGGCAGCGGCAGCTGCTGCCCAACAGCGCCCGCGGGGCCGCATCCTGACACGATGGATGGAACCAAGAAATCGATCTGGCCGCAGACCGAGCTCCCCCGGGGCTATTTGTTTGTGCAGCTCAAAGCACCAGTGGACCTGGGAGCAGCACAGGGACCACATCCCTTGGGATGCTGCCGAGCTGGGGAGCTCGTACCAGCAAAACCCCCTCCCTGGGGTGGATGTGGCTTCCACCCGCACCACGCACCGTGGCTCCAGACTGTCCTTCTCTCGGTGAAAAAAGGAAGACAAGGATGTCTGGGTGGGTTTAAACCCCCCAGTACCAGCAACTGATGCTTGGAAGGAAAGGTTTCCTGAAATCTTGGTGTGAGGAGCCGCTCCTGGAGCTCTGGGGGCACCTCCTGGAGCTCTCGGGCAACCTTCTGGAGCTCTCGGGCAACCTCCTGCAGCTCTGGGGGCACCTCCTGGAGCTCTGGGGGCACCTCCTGGAGCTCTCGAGGCACCTCCTGGAGCTCTGGGGGCATGTCCTGGAGCTCTCGGGCAACCTCTTGGAGCTCTCTGGCTGCTTTCTGGAGGTGTCCAAGCAGCTACTAGAGCTCTCAGGACACCTCCTGGAGCTCCCCCAGAGCTCCTCCTCCGACACCACCTCCGAGAGCTCTCAGGGCATCTCCTGGAGCTCTCGGGACATCTTCTGGAGCAGGTTCCAGAAGGCTGGGTTTATTTGTTTTTCCAAGAGGTGCTTTTAATTCCCTCTCTACGACACTCTTCCGCTCACCTTTGAGAAGAAGAAATGGGTACAGAGAAGGAGAACTGGGATGTGTCCTTCCAGGGAGATGTGTCTGAGCCCCTCGGAGTGGGTGGGCGACAGTGGCAGCACCTGAGGTGGCCACGACCCAGCCATGAGCACAGGGCTGGGTTTGCAAGGTGAGGAGAACCCTTTAGAAAGAGATAAACTGGGGTCAGAACCCTCGAATCTGTGATGCCGGTACCCTTGGTGTGCTGGGCAACCCCTCCCTTTCCTTTCTCTGCTGCTCGGCACTGGCCAGTGGCTCCAAACCCTTCCAAAGGTTGGGAACGAAGGTTGGTCCCATCACCAGGGCCGGGCAACACCGCTCCATCTCCAGTGCTCCCAGGCTCCTCAGCCCCTGGCCGAGCTGGAATTAAAGCTTCAGGTGGCGTTGCTTGTCCTCCATCC
>JANVCC010000166.1:39084-57980 GCA_025345505.1 Todiramphus chloris collaris | reverse complement strand
GCAGGGGTGGAGTCCCCGTGATCCCTGGAGGGGTTTCCAAGCCCCCCGTGGAGCTGTGGTGCTGAGGGACAGGGGTCAGTGGTGCCCTGGCAGTGATGGGGATGGTTGGACTCCATGCTCTGAAAGGTCTCTTCCAACCTAAACGATTCTCTGATTCAAACTCCTTGAAGAAAAGATTCTAGGTTTTTAAGCCTTTCTACAAAGCTATGGAAGATCTCTGCAGGGGTTGGCTGGACAGGCTGTTTGCAAGAGGGAGAGGTGCTGGCTGTGGTCACCCCCTCGAACTCCATCACCTGCATGGTCCTGCCTGTCCCCTACTGTCTCAGACTGCCTGTGCCGCTGTGTTACCAGAGGCATCTGCCTTTCTCAAAGCTCTTTTTCGTGTCTTTACGCGTAATTGGACAACCCTGCATTTGAAGCGGTGGATGTCTCCGGGATGGGGTCATGGAGCACATCCTGGCTCCACACCCTGTTGTCCTCCAACTCCATCCCCCACTGTTCCAGGACTCTGGAGCTGCAAAGAGCTGTGCTGCCAGGGTGTGAATGCCAGCGAGGGCACCCCTGATGCTGGACCAGGAGGTGGAGTTGGGTAGTCCCCAGCATGGAGGGGAGCCCTCCAGCCATGGCTGTGCTGCTTCGTGTCTGGGAATGCCTGATGGGGCAGTTTGTGGGCTGCAGAGGTGGGATTGTGGGAGGACACGAGGTCTGAGCTCAGATTCGTGTCAGATGTAGCCCCATCAGCATCTGCAGAGGCTCTTCCATGGCCAAGGCAGAGGAGATCATGGGCGTGTTCATTTCCCTTCCCAAATTCTGCGTCCATGGTCTGTATTAACCCGTTGATGCTTGACTGGACCCTATTGAACCCTTCCAACCCAAGGCTTGCCATGACTCTGCAGACAGCCTCCTTGGACCTTCCCCTGGGAAGTTCCTGGGAGCGTTCCTGGGAGTCCTCTGAGGTACCTCCAAGCTGTGCACCCAGGATCCCTGCTCCACAGTGGGGGACAGTCACCAACTAGGCCCCCTTTCTCTGGTTCTTGCAGGTCCTTGATCACCTTGAAGACCATCTGAAGAGATCCCAGTACTTCCGATTCCTGTGGTTCCCTCACAGTGAGAACGTCAGCGTCATCTACCAGGATCCCACCAACAAGGCAAGTCCCACTGGGTCCTAAGTGGGGAGGGGGGCCCATGCACAGAACTGGGTGCCCTCTGGGAGCTGACATGGATGGACTCACAAAGGAAAGGTGGCTGGGGTGGGTTGATCAAGGAAAACAGCATTTTGGGTCTGGGCTGGACTCTGTCCATGCTCCATGGTCTGGGGGTCCTGGGATAGGAATGCAGTTGGGGCTGTCCAAGCTCTCAGCGTCTTCAAGACAAAACCTGGTCTCTTCCTGGAGCTGGATGAGGTCCTGTTCGACCACGGGAGAGAGATCTGGGAATTCTGGGGTGCCCTTCTCCAAACACCCACACACAGCTTGATCGTGGTCCAGGCTTGTGTTCCCACCTCCATGTCTGCTGGCAAGAAAGCTACAAATTCTGCTAGTCCTTAATGACCATCATATTCCTCTGCTTGGCTTTGCAGCCCCCCTCTTCCTCTGCCAGCTGGTTGTGGGATTATGCTGTCGGCTATTACTTGCTGGAGTTTCTGCTCTGGATCAGGTAGGAGCATGCTCTGGGCAGTGGCTGGGGACAAGCTGGGTTGGGTAGGTTTGTCCAGGGATGGTTTCATCCAGATCTGTGCTCTGCACCTCTATGTTGAAACCTGTGCTGCTTGTCTGGAAGTCCCAGGGAAGATGACAACGGAGCTGGGGAAGGGGCTGGAGCACAAGGGTGGTGAGGAGCGGCTGAGGGCCCTGGGCTTGTTGAGCCTGGAGCAAAGGAGGCTGAGGGGAGACCTTCTGGCTCTGACAGCTCCTGACAGGAGCTTGGAGCCAGGGGGGTTGGGCTCTGCTCCCAAGGAACAAGCCCCAGCACAAGAGGAACCGGCCTCAAGTTGCCCCAGGGCAGGTTTAGGTGGGAGCTGAGGAACAATTTCTTGCAGCCCCTGGAGGGTTCCCCAGGGCTGTGCCAGGCTGCCCAGGGCAGGGGTGGAGTCCCCGTGATCCCTGGAGGGGTTTCCAAGCCCCCCGTGGAGCTGTGGTGCTGAGGGACAGGGGTCAGTGGTGCCCTGGCACTGCTGGGGGATGGTTGGAACTAACAATCTTAAAGGTCTTTTCCAAGAAAACCGATTCTATGATTCTGTGGTAAGTTAGGACCATGACCTAGAGCATCACCATCCCCGGAGAAGAAGGAGATGCTTGTTCTCCAAGCAAGCTCCTGCGCGGGGTGTGTGGGTTTGGGCTGGGATTGATGTCTGGGGCTGCAGTGCCCTCTCGTGTGCACGAAAGTGAAGCAGCCCTGTGACTCTCCATCAGCAACGGAGCTTTTTGGAGGATGGTGTTGGCTGTGAGCATGTCCTGAGCACCAGGGTGGAAAGAGGAGATCCAGCCAGATCGTGGAGGGTGGGCTGGGATGCAGGACCCTGGTTGGACTCCATGAAGAGGGAGAATATCTCCTTTGGAGAGATTCCAAAGGTGCCTGGACCCTGTGCTGCTGGGCCCCCTGCTCTGGGTGCCCCTGCTGGATGGAGCAGGGGGTGGCACCAGAGCAGCTCCAGAGGGCACTGCCAACCCCCACCGTGCTGGGTTTTGGTGATTGTCTGAAGAGGAGCTCTGGCCACTTTGGACTCTGCCAAGTGGTCCACCCTGCCACTCCTCCCTGTCCCCAGTAGTTCTCTGTCCCCCAGTGCGAGGATGCCCAGTGGAAAGCCTGGGAGACGTTGAGGTCTCAAGGGGGAAGGCAAGTGATGACCCCCAAAATGGTGCTTCCTTTTCTATCTCCCATCAAGAGGAGGAGGAGGGAGATGAGGGCAGGCGTGCAAGGGCCGAGATCAGGTGTGGTGAGCACAGGTGAGCTCCCAGCAGAGCCACAGGTCCTCACAGGTTCCAGCACCCATGGGTGGGGGCTGCATCTTTTCTGCTTTGCTTACAGCCCCTTGAGGGATCCCCTTCCCCAGCATCTCCAGGCTGCGGTTTGTGGCATCACAGCTCACAGCCCACCCTTGGCAAAGCCCTGGGCAGCATCTTCGGTGTCAGAGCTCACTTTCTGCTCTCTCTCTCCTGCAGCACCTTCGTGCCCAGCTTGGTGTGTTGGATCAACCGCTTCTTCTTCTGGCTCCTCTTCAGCTCCCGGGTGGAGAACATCGACGTCAGCTACAAGATCTTCAACTATGAGTGTCGCTTCAAGCAGCATGTTCAAGACTGGGCCATCCCCATGTAAATGGATCTGCAGGCCCTCCCTGTCCATCTCCAGCCAAGTTCAGGGCTTGAACCACCTGCCATCTCCTGCCCGTGCTCTCCCCTAGCCCAGGCTGCCTGGAGCAGGAGCAAAGCCATGGAGAAAGGGAGCTGGCTAGGAGGCACCATTCCTAGCTGCAAGCTTAGCATGGGGACCCTTCTTCGTCCCTGTCCTGGGGTACCAAATCCATACCACACCATGTCCTGGAGCTTTGTGAGCCCAGAGCAAGGGGAGGGGTGTGCTGGGATGTGCCCAGCCATTCCCTGAATCTTCACAGGACCAGGGATGGGGTTGTGGGAATGGGGGTTCAAAGAGAAAGAGAGCTGGCTGTGGCCGTGCTGGTATTAATTGGGGCTGGGGGGCTTCTCCTGGGCAGTGAGAAGACGAAGGAAGCCCTGCTGGAGCTGAAGGCCGCCTTGGAGAACAACCCCAAGATGGTGGCTCACTACCCCGTGGAGGTGCGCTTCGCGCGGGGGGACGAGATCTGGCTGAGTCCTTGCTTCCAGCGAGACAGCTGCTACATGAACATCATCATGTACAGGTGAGCCACGTCCCCACTCCACCCTCCTCCTCCTCCTCCTCTTCCTCCCCAGGTTAATGTGCCTGGTGCACCAGGAGCCATGCCCTGAGACCTGGCAGCAGCACATGAACATCTCAAACACACCCACGCCAGCTCTTGGCTGGCACTGGAGGGGTGGATTGAATGGGCTCCTGCACCTTGACCTGCTCACCCCACTCAGACATTTGGAGACACCAAGTCGGGAAGGATGGGAGGAGGTCTAGGAGCATCCTAGAGCCACCCACCCTGTTTTCTTCAGGATGTTGTCCCACATAAGGGTCCACTGGCCAAGTACTGGTGGTGTGTTGTTTTCCAGAGGATTTGCATCACCAGGTGCTGGTCAAAGAGCCCATGATGTTTCCCTGGGGTTGTCCTCCTCTCCAGGCTGGAGTTTCTCGGGGAGGTTTCCTGGGTGTACAAATCTCTTTGCTAACATCCTCCCTACCCACCCCACCTCCAGGCCCTACGGGAAGAACGTCCCCCGCCTCAACTACTGGCTGACCTATGAGGGCATCATGAAGAAGCACGGTGGGAGACCACACTGGGCAAAGGTACTGATAGCCCCACTCCTCTGCGAGGAGACGGGGTGGGGGGGAGGTCTGTGGAAGGAAGTCCCTTCCCCTTCTCCATCACGGGGAGGGGAGGGTTTGCGGTCAAGTGTGGTGCAGAGAAGGGCCCCCACATCAGGCTGGTCCTAGAGGGACGTGGGTGCCTTGAGAAGGTGGCATTCCCCTGTTTGCTACCCACCTTGGGCATGTAGATAAGGGGATGGAGGTCCCACCACGTCTGCAGTGGCTTCCCACAGCACAGGTTGGTGGTGGTCCAGGGCCAATGACATGTTCCTCAGTGATGGGCATCCTCACCCGGACACTTTCTCTCCTGCAGGCCCACAGCTGCACCCGGAAGGACTTTGAGAAGATGTATCCAGCCTTCCCCAAATTCTGCTCCATCCGGGAGAAGCTGGACCCCGCAGGGATCTTCTTGAACCCCTACCTGGAAAAGGTGTTTTACTGACGAGGGCAGTGTGGGGGACAGAGGAAAATTCAACCATCACCCCCAGTTCTCAGGACATCCCAAAGCTCATGGTCCTCCAAGGTCTAAAGGTGCTACACACCCCAGGTCTGCCCTCCTCTGTCGTGACAGCAGGGAGCAAGGGATGGACCCATGGGTGATCTGATCTCGGTGCTAACAAGGCTCCATGGCACCTGGGGTGCTGGCTTCCAGGACAGATTTCTAAGGGAGACCATGTCACTGACCCTCAAGACCAAGTCCCTCCTGTCCAAGACAATATCTCAATAAAGACCTTTCCTTGAGCAGATCTTACCTGAGCTTGTGCTTTCAACTGGGGCATGTGTCTGATGGAGGTGTCCAGCCCTGGGGACTGAGAAGGGGGGTTTGGTGTCCCTCTACAGCCACTCTCTGGGGGTCATGGAGAGCAGAGCCCATTCCAGGACCAGGGGCTGGTGTCATCAGAGTCCTTGAGGTCAGGCCATCTCCCCTCACAGAGGTAGGAAGGCAGAGTGGGGGAGGAAAAGTCTGCCTGCCAGGTCCACCTCACCCTGAATCACAGCACAGACTGGTGGGAAGAGCCGGCTGGAGATTATCTCACCCAACCCCTCTGCTCCAGCGGGGTCACCCAGAGCAGGGGGCCCAGCAGCGCAGGGTCCAGGCGCCTTTGGAATCTCTCCAGACAAGGAGACTCCACAGCCTCTCTGGGCAGCCTGGCACAGGCTCCACCACCCTCCCACCAAAGAACTTGCTCCTCCTGCTCAGATGGAACCTCCTGCCTTCCAGTTGGTGCCCCTTGCTGCCCCTTGTCCTGGCAATGCTGGGCACCACTGAGCAGAGTCTGGCCCCGCTCCACCAGGTCCCTGTCTCTGCTGTGCTGAGCACTCCCGAGCTGGCCCCAGCACTGCAGGGGGGTCTCTCTCTCTGCCCAGAGCCCTGGGAGCAGAGGGGCAGGATCCCCCCCTCCCCTGCTGCCCACGCTGCTGGGGTGCAGCCCAGGGTGCCAGTGGCTCTGGGTGCCAGCGCACGGGGCCGGCTCAGCTCCAGCTTCTCCCCCCAGCACCCCCAGGTCCTTCTCCGCAGGGCTCTCTCCAGCCCCTCACCCCCAGCCTGGGCTGGTACTGGGGGCTGCCTTCTCTCAGGAGCAGGACCTTGTACTGGGCCTTGTAGAACCTCAGGAGGTTCTCATGGGCTCACATCTCCAGCGTGTCCAGGTCCCTCTGGATGGATCCCGTCCCTCAACTGCACCACTCATCTTGGTGTCATCTTCAGATTTGCTGAGAGTGCCCTCGATCCCACCATCCATGTCACCGACAGATATTAAACAGCACCAGCCCCAGCAACAACTGAGGAACACCACTCGTCACTGGTCTCCACTTGGACATCAAGCCATTGATCACAACTCTCTGATTGGGCCATCCAGCCCATTCCTTATCCACCCTGTGCTCCACTCCATCAAATCCACACCTCTCCAATTTAGAGACAAGGTTGTTGGGCAGGATGGTGTTAAATGCTCTGCACCAGCCCAGGTAGATGACATCAGTTTCCTTTCCCTTGCCCCGTCAGTGCTGTAACCCCATTATAGGAGGAAGTGTGTAAAGATTACAGTGAGTGAGCTGGCCACCTACCAGGAGGAGGGCTTTAAACCACTCCAGATCTTCTTGCAGTTTCGTTTCTGCTGGGCAAGAGGAGTTTCTGCGGCCCCGCCGGATCCGGAGCTCAGAGGTCGTATAAACTTACCTAAATCACAATGTCTTTGGGAATGGGCTTTTCTTTCTGTGCTAATGTTGATGTAGGTGACAGTTGAGGGTCCGTTGTTGGTCTAAAGAGCTGACCTTGGATTCCAGCCTGGTCAGTTAATTACCACTGACAGGGAGATTTCTCTCCAAGGAGAAGGTCTCTGTCTCTCAGCTACTCTGCTGTGAGTCATCGGGCTTGGTATTCTTAGAGAAACTTTTCTGAACTCGAAGAAATCCTTTGAACTCTGGAGAAATCCAAGTGACATCGTTGTCCCAAAGCTCCTGCTTCCAGCCGGGGCCCCTCTGTGTTGAGCGTAGGGCTTGGTGCTGCGAAGGGTGGATGTGTTTTTATGCTTTCTCTTGCAAACTCTTTCAAGGTGGGAAAATACCCATCAAAATCACCTGCTCCCGATTGGTTTTGCTCTTTTAGACTTTTCATTTGGTGTTTTTTTTTTTTTTTTCTTTTAATTAGGTTTAGAGTGAGAATTATCTGTTCTCTCCAGGACTATTGTGATGAGCAGCACAAACAAGGGGAGCAGCATATCCAGGGTGTGACTGTTGTACAGTCATAAAAACAGAGAGTTGTTTCCGTTGCAAGAGATTTTTCAGCTCATGGAGTCCAACCCTCCCCCAGCAGTGCCAGGGTGCCACTGACCCATGGCCCTCAGCACCACAGTTCCACGGGGGGCTTGGAAACCCCTCCAGGGATCACGGGGACTCCACCCCTGCCCTGGGCAGCCTGGCACAGCCCTGGGGAACCCTCCAGGGGCTGGAAGAAATTGTCCCTCAGCTCCAACCTAACCTGCCCTGGGGCAACTTGAGGCCGATTCCTCTTTTCTTGTCTCTTGTTTCAGAAGAAACCAAGCCCCACCACTGTTGTCTCTTATTTAGTTGCAAGGAAGTACCTGTTTTTAGAGTAAATTTTTTCTTCTCCTTTTGAGCTTCTCTTCTCAGTTTCTGTGTCTCTGGCAAGGTTCTGTCTTCTCCCACCCTTGTGCATTAAATCACCTGCCCGCAAGTAGAGCTGACCCTTCTCCTAAGGTCACCTCAGTGTTAAGCTCTGGTGTCCAGTGAAGAAACCAGAAACCTAAAACTTCACAAAAGCCCTGCTGTGCCCCCAGGGCAGGTAGTGGTGATGTCCTTCTCAAACCAAGCTGTTGAAGAACATGACCGTGCTCTTTCTTTTCCTTCCAGGAGAGTCTTGCAACGCTTTCTTTTCCCGGAGGCACCAACTCCTGATCTTTGCTCAGCCAAGTTTCCAGGAAGTGCTTGCCCTGCTCGGTGTTTGTCTGTTAGGATGAAAGAAGGTCGTGGAAAGCGAGGTGAGTTCAAGGGGATCCAGCACCACATCCTTTGTCACCAACAGCATTGCTGGGAGAGGGTCCTGCCATTCTGCCCCCCTGGAGGGACACCTGAGGGAGAGGAGACCCAGACAGTCACTGTCAGCATCTCCTCCTTGCCCCAGGATGCTGGGAGTGCAGCTGCCTCCTCCAGCATCCCCAACCCAGGACCCTCCTGCCTG
Organism: Todiramphus chloris collaris; assembly: GCA_025345505.1. Classification (NCBI taxonomy): domain Eukaryota; kingdom Metazoa; phylum Chordata; class Aves; order Coraciiformes; family Alcedinidae; genus Todiramphus; species Todiramphus chloris. The sequence goes on along the minus strand of JANVCC010000166.1, from coordinate 49,819 downwards.
TCTGCTGGAGTCCAGCCTCGTGCCCAGGGACCCGGGGGCTCTGCCCTGGCTGAGGGAAGATGCTGTTGGTGCTGCTGATGCTTCCCAATTTGCAGGGTCAACCAGCACCAAAGCTGAGCCTATGTCCCCAAGACACACACCCAGGACACCTTCAGGGTTCACGGGCACATTCGTGGCAGCACTACCACCCAGCACCCTTGTCCTGATCCCCACGTCCCTGATTTGCTGCCTGGCCCAGCTCAGTGCTCGCTGTCAACAGACAGCACCCCCATGTTCATTCCATGGGCACCCCACACTCATTCCATGGGCACCACCACACTCATCCCACAGGCATCCCATACTGGTCCCATGGGCATCCCCACACTCATCCCATGGATACCCCACACTCCTGATTCTTTCTGGGACCAGTAAGAACCATCCAGCCACCTGGTATCTCTCCCAGAGTCATGGCCCCCAGCACCCAGCTGGTCTGACTGGAAGTTGGCTGGTGAATTCACATGTACACCGGGACTGGGGGGACACAGACAACAGGACTGGGTGAATACAGACACTGGGATCGTGGCGGTACGGATACTGCGACTGGAGGGATAGAGACACTGGAACTGGGAGGATATGGACACTCAACTCTCCAGTATCTGGCACCAGGCACCCACGATCCCACTCCAGCCACCAGCACAGAGCCCCTCACCCACCTCGTTCACACTGGGTCCCCCCAGCAGCTATTTTTTTGGGGGACATATCGTTCCTGCCCCAGTGGCTGCAGGTTAAAGACTCCACTGGCTCCAGTCACTGCACTGGGACCCCACTAGCTCCAGTAGCTGACACCATGGTGCAGGGACACCCACCCTCCACCGTGACTCCAGCAGCTGGCCCCAAACCCTCTCAGGCACACGGGTCTCACCAGTAAGCAGCACTGGGTCCTTGCAGCGTGCACTCACCCAGCACAGAGCAGGAGATTTAGAGCTTGGCTGTGCAGGCATCTTCCATGGGGGGCAGACAAGGGGAAGTCAACGTAAGCTGAGGTCAAACCAAGGAGGTTTGGGGTCTCACATGGCTTCCTGTGCAAACCAGGGGGTAGGTGGCTCAGGTGGGTGAGGCGAATCCTCCATCTGAGCTCGGATTTGTTCCTCGCAGGAGCAGCTGCCAGACAAGGGTTGGTTCAGTGGGAGCTTTTCCAGGGCTGTTAGAAACGGTCTTTGGTTGGCAAAGCCTCCAGAGATGACTCGAGAACTGACTTACTGATGAGAATTCCCCGTTGATCTGAAAAGGTGCCGATGGTGACGCAGCAGCAGCGACTTGCCTGAAACGGCCCTGCAGGAGAGACCAAAATCCAGAAGATGGGAAGGAAGAGGCTCTGAAGGACTGTGCGTATGGAAAAGCTGTGGTGCCTGCTGACCCCGGGAGAGATGCTCGGGTCTGGGAGATGCCTCCCAAGCAGAGAGCTGCAGACACAGTTCTGACCCCCTCTCCATGTCCTCCCTCCAGATGAACAGATGTGCAGTGACCTCAAGGATGCACTGGTTAAGTCTGAGGAGAAGTTGTCACAATTCCTCAGGAAAAACATCCTGTCTGAGACAAGACAGTGGATGAAATATCTCAAGTGAGTTGTTGGAGGTTTTTTCCCCAAAGGTCATCTATGGATGCTTCTGTGGAAAGGGGTGATCCAGGGGCTTTGCCTCATGGGGAGGCTTTGAAGCCCTTTCAAGAAAGCTTTATTCTCTCAGTCAGTGGATACAACCAGTGTCACACTGCTTGGCAGCCCAGGAGGCAACTGCAGCCACTGGAGCACCCCTGGACATCCAGGTGTAATGGCACTCTCCTCCCTGGACTTAAGGAGAGACTCCTTGTACATGTACAGGTCCTGGGGGAAGGTCCTCCTGGCTTTGCAGAGCTCCCTGGAAATCCCCTGAAAGGACTGGGAACAGCCTCTCCTGGAGGGATGAAATCACAGATACCCAGTGTGGTGGGGTTGGCAGTGCCCACTGGAGATGCTCTGGTGCCACCCCCTGCTCCATCCAGCAGGGGCACCCAGAGTAGGGGGCCCAGCAGCGCAGGGTCCAGGCGCCTTTGGAATCTCTCCAGACAAGGAGACTCCACAGCCTCTCTGGGCAGCCTGGCACAGGCTCCACCACCCTCACACCAAACAACTTGCTCCTCCTGCTCAGATGGAACCTCCTGCCTTCCACTTGGTGCCCCTTGCTGCCCCTTGTCCTGGCAATGCTGGGCACCACTGAGCAGAGTCTGACCCCAGGCTCTTGCCCCCCGGGGCCCTTTAGCTCTTGCTCAGCATTGCTCAGCTCCCCTCTCAGGCTGCTCTTCTGCAGCTGCACAGCCCCAGGGCTCTCAGCCTGTCCCCAGCACAGAGATGCTCCAGCTTCTCAGCAGGTGACACTTCATACAACCTTGTGATGAGGCTGAAGCTGATGTGGTGTCCAGCGTGTCACTGGGAATCCACCCTTGAAATGGACATGGGTCATAGTCAGGATTCCACAAGTTCCTGCTCAAGTCTCTTTTGTAGGACACATAATTTTTCTCTCTCTCTCTCTCTCTCTCCCTCCCCAGGGACCGTCTCACAGGCTTGCAGCCAGACATCCTGCTGGATCCCATTTACATTGGTCTCTTTGGCAGCACCGGGGCAGGGAAAAGCACCTTGCTCAATGCCATCATAGACAAAAACTTCTTCTTGCCAGTGTCTGGGACCACAGCCTGCACCTCCTGCGTGGTGCAGGTCAACACAAGCCACAGCAGACAATACGAGGCAAAAATCCACCTTCTCACTGACTCGGTATGGATGATATGTCCAGTTCTGGCCTTGGAAGGAAAGGAGAGTGAGTGGTAGCAGACTTCTCCAGAGGGAAGAGCGTCCTTCTGGAGGGACGTGGGGTGGGGAGAATGCAGCCCCGCCGGCCAGAGTGTGCCCAGGGAAGTGATGGGTGCCTCATCCCCACTGCTTTAGGGGTGCAAGGTGGGAAGACGCCAGGCAACTTCTTCTGTGCTCTCCTGTTCTGGAGGCTGGACATCCCTCAGCTGTGCCTGTTTGGCTCTGGTCCCAGAGTGATCTTGCTCAGGCTGGGTCCTTTCCCCTCTCTGTTCCAGGCACCCAAGCCAATACCTCTGCTCTGTCTTCACAGGAGTGGAAGGAGGATCTGAAGAGTCTGGTGACACTTGCAGCTCTGGATGATGAGGATGATGACATGGACGATGACGTACAAAAGGACGCGGCTTCAAAGATCTTTGCTGTCTATGGGAAAGCGGCTCTAACGAAGAGTTATGAAGAACTGTGTAAGATGGAACCCGTCATTGATATTCCCAGTTCAAGATGCATCACCCTCAAGGAAAAGAATGTGAGTAGCCCACGTATTTCTTGGCCGATAGGAGCACCCCTCTTGTGTCCTTGCGAAATACAGCCAAGGATCTCGACCCATCTGCTTCTATTTCAGCCCCAGTAAGGGAGGACAGTCTTTGGAGCTTAACCCTCTCTGGGGAGAAAACCTGGGTCTGAGGGGCAGGTTCTTCTCCATATCTTGTTCAGTTGAACTTCTCCAGTGGCCCTGGGTGGGAGCGCAGCCATGTCCAGCAGATCCTGAGGGAGAGGGTGAACCCCAGCACCGTGGTCTCTCCTGTTGCCCACAGGGGATGGAAGATGAAGACTTCGTCTTTGCTTGTGGGGTTCATTGTGTTGGGAAGGAATTGGGCACCTTGGGTTGTCCCACCAGTGGTGACACTGGGAACTTGCTTCCCCTCTACCCACCATGCAGTCCATACCTAGGCCATGGGGCTTTGAGTGGTCACAACCAACTGTGGCAGATCACTGTGGTTTTTCCGGTGTCTCCGAGGTCTTCATTCTTGTGCTGTGTCCCAGGTAGAAGAGTTCTCAAAAATGCTGCGCCCGCATATCTCAGCTCAGAGCAACCTTAGTGGAGAGCCTTCTCCAAAAGTAAAAGCAAGTGAAGAAGACAGAAAAAAACAGGTCTGGCCTCTAATAAAACATGTGGAGGTGACTGTCCCAAGGTTGCAAGTGGTTCCAGAAGGTGTTGTCTTCGTGGATATTCCAGGGATGGGCGATTCCAACAGCAAAAGGGATGCGATGTGGAAGGAGGTGAGCGGCACGGTCGTCTTGCGGGAGGATGGGGAGACTTGCTGGCTCTCTGGCAGGGAGCTCTGCAGTGCTGCTGTGATGTTCCTGTTCCACAAGACATGGAGATGTTCAGGGATCCTCCTCAGGGATGTGGGGAACTGGGAAACCTTTTAGCAGAAGGACCAGATGAACATTTCTCTCTTGTGCCTGTGAGCTTTCATTATTTATCTTCCTTCCTTCCTGATACTGAGCTACCAACAAACACCCTTCTTGGGCAAGGCATGATGTCCACCCAAAGCCCCATCTTTGGCAGTCCTGGGTTGTAGGAATTCATGGTGGGAGGCTGAGGTCTCTGGTTAGAGATACACTCTGCAAAGGTTGTACCTCCTCTTTCTTCATCCCAGCCTACTGGGAATTAAAAGTGCTGGTGTTTATTCTTAGCTGATGGTTTCAATCTCCTCTTTCTGGTGATTCTTCTCCTCCTCCTCCCATTTTAGAACATCAACAAATGCTCTGTCATTTGGGTGGTCAACTCCATTGAACGTATTCTGGGAGACAAAAACCATTTGATAGTGCTGAAAGAAGCGATGAAGGCTTTCCAGCGTGGGCTGTGCAGGGACATCTCCTTGGTGGTCACAAAGTCTGATGAGATCAATCTGGCTGAATACCAGTGGTAATGGAACAAACTGAGGTGCAGAGCTCCCAGGGAGCGTGTGGGGTGCTGGGAGGGGCAATGGTGACACTGACCCCACTTGGTCTGTGTTGGCACGGTCCTTCTTCCCTTCTCCTTACGGGAGCAGAGGGCTTTTGCCTGATGAAATTGTTCATATGTGTAATTTCTGTTTCGCTTTTGCCTTTACAGGGAAAATGGGAAAGAAAATGTGAGTATTTTTCATCCCCTTCAGGTCATTTAATAAAACTGGAAGATTTTCCATATGATATAACAAGACTTGAGCAGAATTGGTTGAGTTAACACAGAAACCAGAATGTCCATGTAGTTCTTTGTCTCGTACGAGGAACAAACTCTACCGGACATTTCTTTGGGTCTGAAAAGCTTAGGGAATCTACTGAACGCTATCAAAACATGTCTGTAGTAATTCCTGTTGTTTTCCTCATTGTAGATAAACAAACATGATGCCATCCTGGAAAGGAATGAAACTGTGAAGCAGAAGAAGAGCGAAATGATGAAGGAAAGCCTCAAGGTAAAGTAGTTTGGAGAACCTGGGCAGAGCATTTCATGAGTCGGTGTCCAACGGCTGGTCTCTAGTAAGATGTTCCTTCAAGAGAATGTTGATCTAAGCTTCCCGTGACATCTGGGCATTATCTCACAGCTTCTGATTACTCCAAACTCTCTCTTTGCTCTGTGTTTGGGTCCAATTTGTCTTTCTAGTGCCCTCCAGGGTACCCAAGGGTTTCCTGACTTTGTCCTTAGCGAACTCAGTCGGTGCATGTGTGTTTCAGAAGAAACTTCAAAGTGACTCTAAAGTGCTGCACAAGGATGATCTCGTCTACACGGTCAGTGCCTGGGAGTACTGGAACAAGGAGACGCTCAGCAAGGAAGAAACAGGTGACACCGGGGTTTTGTCTCTGCATGAAGCACGTGGGGATGCTTTGAATGCTGGCTGAGTGAAGATGACCCTGCGGGAAATGTAGGAATTGCACCTGGGTTTGGAGAGGTCCCAGTTCTTCAGAAGCAGAACTTGTTGCTATAACCAAGATGAAACCCTTAGCAGGAGCCCGTACTGGCTATGAACTTATCTGATCCCTTCATTATCTACAAAAACCTTTGTCAGTGGTTTTTTTTCTGTTGTGCATCGTCCCATCCCCAAGGTGCTCTTGTAGTTCTGAGGGGTCACCTGAAGTCCTGGTGGACCCCACATCCCCACCATCTACTCTCATGGATCGGTGCTTGCACCTAAGTGGCTAGGTTCTGAACAGGGCAGGGAACTGGTGTGGCAGCAGGTGAGTCCTCAGAGCCTTTCTAGAGATCCCGGAGGTCCACACACCTTCTCAGGCCACCGTTCAGCAAAAAGCTGATGCCCCAGATGTTTTGCAGGAAGAACGGATTTCCTTGGGCTCTGGGAGAGGTCCACTGCCTCCTTGCACTGCTAACTCAGCCTTGCTTGCACGCTTTCAGAGATCCCAAAATTGAGGGACTACATCCAGAAGTTTTACGCAGAGCAGAAGAGGAACATGCTGAAGAATTGTGTGTCAGATGCTTTGGCCATTTTGTCACTGATTCAGAGTCGCCCGTCCAACCAAGATGCTCAGGTTTGTCCAGAAGAGCTCCAGAGAATGGCAAAATCTTAGAAGAGGGTCATGGAATGGTTTTAGTTGGAAGAGACCTTTAAGGTCTCCAAGGATCGAGGCACTGCTGCCCACAATAGCCACACTCAGCTCAGCCTGACTGCATCTCCTACAGCTTCCCCAGCAAGCAGCAGCCCAGGCTGTTCTCCAGCTCCCACTGACACAGAGAGACAGTTTTCTTCTAGGTGTTTCTGAGCAATGACCCTGGACCGGGGGAAGTGGTGGGGAAGCAGGGGCAGCACTGGTTGCAGGGTTATGTTAACATTACACCCAGCACGAGGTGGTCACTGATTCTCTTCTCCCTCTTGTCCCTTCATTTCAGGACCAGCATGAGAACCCAAGTTACCAGAATGAGTTTAAGCAGAAGATCACTGATTTGAGGGAAGCTATTGAAAGATGTTTTACACCCATGCAGCAGCCACTCCGTGAAGGTGTAGACAAAGCGAAGGAGTTGTGTAGTAAAAATATCAACAAGATCCTCAGTGTAAGTAGAAAGTGGTTTCTTTGGAACCGTAGGATGATTGCCTTTGGAGTCTGTAGGGTGGCTGACACCGGCACTAGGTCAGGATGCCACACACCTTGTCCAGGCAATCTGGAGAGTCTCCAAGGTGGGAGTTTCTGCTGGTTTGGGTGGCGTTGGTGCCCCCCCCAAAGAAGCAACCTCAGCAGGATGTGTCCAGTCCTGGCTGGGTGGAGAGAGGGCTGACACAGGATCTGGGGCACATCAGCACACCAGTCCCTGAGGGACCTTGGACAGGTTGCTAAGACCTGTGTCCCAGACCCACACAGGGGCACGGACGGGACTGAAACACCCTTGTTCCAGCAGCTGATCCCCCCACAGCCCCATTCAGCTGCTGTCCCATCTGTGTCCTCTCCCAGCTCCTTGCTGACCTCCAGTCTCCATGCTGGTGGAGCAGCACAAGAAGCTGAGAAGGCTTCGGCGCTGTGCAAGCACTGCTCAGCAAGAACTAAACCATCCTGGGGTTACCCAGCCCCATCCAAGCTGCCGTGAAGTAGACCATGGTTGGGCATCAGTCCTGTCCACACCTCACGGCTCTGTGTTTCTCGTCCCGCAGCGAGTCAGTGATTCCCGGGGTTTTCACAGGACGCTGAAAGCTGTGTGCCAGAAGAACGGGGTGTACGTGTCCCGGGCCTTTGGCCGGATTGATGTCAACAGCACCCTGGCTCAGCCCATCTATGAAAAAATCGATGAGTGCTTTGGTAGCATATTCAGGTGAGGGAATCCCTTCCCTTTGTCAAGTCAAAGGGTGCAGAAAGGGGCTTCAAGGTGTCACAGCTCATCCCTGACCCTACAGCAGGATGGAGGGTCCTGCCTGATTCTGATGGGCTTTTGTCCAGCCTATGGTATCGAGGAGCTCCCACCCTCCCTGGGCAGCCAACTCTATCTCACCATTGAACCCTTGTACTCAAAAACATCTTCTAACATCTGACCTTAATCCCCCAGCTCTCGTGTTCCTCTGGCTTATAGAAACAGGCTGTTGAGAAGACTCCCATGTTTCCCCACAACCTTCTCATGGTTGAACAGATCCCAGTTTTCAGTTCTTCCTTGGAGGACTTGACTTTTCTTTGCCCATCCCCAGCCTGTCTCCAGGTTGCTTTTTCCTGAAGCACGGTGCCAACCTGGCGTTGCTGCTCCAAGAAGTGAGGCTTGCGCCGGGAGAAGCCCTCCTCCAGGGTGTCTTCTCACACTGTACGAACTCTGAGGCTGTCTACTGTTTTTATATCCACACCGTATCATTGACTTCCTGCCCTCGACACCCTGCTGCTGCTGGACAGCTCTTCTCCAGGCAGCATTTGCAGCTCTGGTCTAACTGCCCGGCTGGGAAGTGCCCAGCTCTGTTTGCTTTCCCACCAGCTTAACTGAAAATGGCATTTGCTCATAGACAAAGCCCAACTGGTTGCTGCAAGTAGACCAGTTCAGGCAGTGCAGCTTGGTGGTCGCCCACGAGCAATCTGCATTTACTGGAGGACACACGGGATGGAGGATGGAGTGAGGCTGCAGATAAGAAGAGGGTTGAATGAGAGGTGGGACAGAATGTGGTGCTCAGGGACAAGGCTTGTCAAGACAAGTGTGTTGAGCATCACCTTGCACTAAATCAGTCCCTTTTTTCTGCATTTTTTTTTTTTTTTCTTGTTTTTCCCCATCCGCTTCAATTCCTCCTGGACTCTTCACAAATAACTTACTCACACAGATTACATCTTCTGTAATGGTCTGTTTTGCTACAAGTGTACCCAAAATTGGTATTTCTGATATCTTTGCCTTTGATAACTTGCTGTTAAACTAAAAGAGAGAGATTTAAACTAGAGAGAAGGAGAAATTGTTGGTGCTGAGGGTGGGCAGAGCCTGTGCCAGGCTGCCCAGAGAGGTGGTGGCTGCCCCATCCCTGGCACCATTGCAGGGGAGGTTGCCCGGGGCTCTGAGCACCCTGCTCTAGCTGCAGATGGCCCTGCTCCCTGCAGGGGGGGTTGGACTGGATGAACTTTGAGGGTCCCCTCCCACCCAAATCAGTCTGTGATTCGATGATTCTATTCTAGAGAAGAATTTCCCCTTCTAGCACCGTACAAACCCTGCTGCTCTGTTGACTTTGTCACACCCTACATTCCTATGGCTTCACCTTGTCTTTGTGCTCCAACAGGGTGGGGAGATGATGACTGATACAACACCTCTTTCATACTTGTTGATGGGTATGTTGCCCCAACAGGATCCAGATGGATGACAGCTCCACGCTGAGAACCTGCCTGAACACATTCAAAGGTGCCATGAAGCAGCAGCTGCAGAGAACTGTGGAGGAGCATTCGGTGGCTGACAAAAGAGACAAGCTCGCCTTCCTTGAGCAGCAGGTGTGATGGTCTTGGAGAGGGGAGGGAGGACAACCACAAGGGTCTGTACAAGCAGGAATGAGCACAAGGAGAGGGGAAAGCGCAGTCTTTATAGAGCCTGTGGTTGTGATCTCAATGCTGGTGAGGCTGCAGGTCATATCCTTGGTTCAGCTCAGTTCTGGACCCCTCATTCAAAGAAGGACGTTGAGGGGCTGGAGCGTGGCCAGAGAAGGGCAACGGAGCTGGGGAAGGGGCTGGAGCACAAGGGTGCTGAGGAGCGGCTGAGGGCCCTGGGCTTGTTGAGCCTGGAGCAAAGGAGGCTGAGGGGAGACCTTCTGGCTCTGACAGCTCCTGACAGGAGCTTGGAGCCAGGGGGGTCGGGCTCTGCTCCCAAGGAACAAGCCCCAGCACAAGAGGAACCAGCCTGGAGTTGCCCCAGGGCAGGTTTAGGTTGGAGCTGAGGAACAATTTCTTGCAGCCCCTGGAGGGTTCCCCAGGGCTGTGCCAGGCTGCCCAGGGCAGGGGTGGAGTCCCTGTGATCCCTGGAGGGGTTTCCAAGCCCCCCGTGGAGCTGTGGTGCTGAGGGACAGGGGTCAGTGCTGCCCTGGCAGTGCTGGGGGATGGTTGGACTCCATGATCTTAAAAGTTCTAAACAATTCTATGATTCTATAACTCTACGATTAGATCACTTTCTAGGTCCTGTAGAGGTGACAAAGGGAGATACGAGATTTTCCACCATGTCTTTAGCAAGTGTGGTATTGAGGAGGGTGTGGAGTCCATGCACTTTTTGTATCCAGCATAAAACTTCCCAGTTCAACATTAGCATGGAATGGGAGAGGAGAGGAGAGGAGAGGAGAGGAGAACATCCTCATCTGTCAGGACCATCCTCCACATTCCATCAGGGCCCAGTAGAGAGTTAGTGGCCACCAGCACCATCTGTTCCAGTCATCTTTTGAACACCACACCGTAATTTACATCATCTGTAGGAGATCACCATTATCAGGCCATTAGCACAGATCATTGTGTGTGACCGAAGCGGTGGTGGGAAATGTTTGCAATTATTCTTGCAGACAAACTTCATCATCAGGGAGACTGAGAAAGTCATCCTCGAGAAGAAAGCAGAGGTCTACAACTCCCTTACCGAGTCCATTCAGAAGGACCTGCAGCCACACTACGCAGGTAGGACTGGTCACCTTCTCTCCTCTTCATTTTATGCTGATTTTTACAGAACAGCCCCGGTCCGGGCTCAGAAGAAGAGCCCAGGCTCACAATGTGCCCGTGGAAAGGCTGGGAAGGAACCCAGAGGACACAAGGATGACTCTGTCACCAACTCAGAGAGATCCTTGAAGGCCAGAGTTGATCATGATCAAATATAAAGAGCTGCCCGGTTTATACAAATTCATTAATTATTGTAAACTACAGATTTTTTTTTTTCTAGAATTAAGTCCTTGTTCTTTGTCTTTGAAGGACACCCATCCCGTCTCCTTTAGCATCCTATGAAGGACACCC
>JANVCC010000166.1:18132-32721 GCA_025345505.1 Todiramphus chloris collaris | reverse complement strand
GGGGGATGCTCCGGCCCTTGTTCCCCCGGGGGATGCTCCAGCCCCTTGGTTCCCCTGGGGGATGCTCCGGCCCCTGTTTCCCCGGGGGATGCTCCGATCTCCGCTGCCGGAGGATGCTCCCGGTGCCGCTTCCCCCGGTGCCGCTCCGGTTTTCCCGGAGGATGGTCCAGCTCCGGTTCCCGGGGGATGCTCCGATCCCGCTTCCCGGCTCCCCGCGGCCGGGGCGGCCCGAGGCCGGCGAATGAGCGACGGAGGCGGTCCCGGAGGGTGGGCAGGGGGCGTGTGGAGCCCGGCCCCTTTTCCCCTTCCCCGCCTACAAAACCCTCCCGGCCGAGCGGTCCCCCGGTCACATTTTCCCCCGTCCCGCAGCCGCTCCACGGGCTCCGCGCATCACCCACCCGTGGGGATCTCCCCCCCCACCCACCCATGGGAGACGGGCGGGGAGCGGCAGCCCCTTCGCACCCGTGGGGAGCTGGCGGTGAGGTCGGGGGCTCCCCTTGCTGTCCTCGCCCCCCTTATCTCGGACACCATGACGCAGCCCGGGGACTGAGCGAGGGAAAAGGGGCCACGGGCAACTCGCTCCCGCGAGTGTAGGTGAGTGGGAGAAAGGGGACTCGGGAGAGGGGAGGGGGATTGAGGTGGGGGGATGGATCCCACCACCATCACCAGCGTAGGGTGGGTGTGGAGGGGCCGGTGTCACCCTGAGCATCCCTGTGTGGGATCCAGCCCTGGGATGTGGGGTGGGGGCAGCGAGGTCTGACCCCCCCCACGGTGCTGTGAGACCCCCCCATCCCGGGTTAGATGGGTGACAGAGTGGGATCGGGGAATGCTGCTCCTGCATGGGGACCCCTTGGAGCATGGCATCTGTGGGCTGGCAGTGAGGGGCAGCTGGAACTGGAGGAGTCACAGGGGTGCAGGGGATGAGTTTGGTAGTGCTCAGCAGGTCCCACTTAATGGGTGATTTCAGCTCCTTCTACACCAGAGCCCTGCTGGGAGGTGGGGATGGACTCCTGATTCCATAAAACCTTGGTGGCAGTGGAGACACAACCTCCCCAGGGATGACATTCTTCGCTGTGGACATGGATGTGTCCCTGGGACCAGTCCAACCCCAGCCCCCTGACCAGAGAGGCAGTGACAGCAGGATCAGACCCATGGGGAGAACAGGCTTGGCTGATGGTCAGGGTGCTGGGGTATCTAGAGGTGCTGTGAGTGCAGAGGTACCCCAAGGTCGTGGTGGGCTTGATGACCATAATGGTCTCTTGATGACTTTAATGGTCTCTTCCAACCAAAAGTATTCTATGGATACACTGAGCCCACATCAACCCATCCATGGTGGGAAACACACACCCAGGGCATGCCTGGAGTGGACACCAAGGCTGGACATCTACAAGGCATGCAGTCAAGTGTGGGTGGGTGGGTGGTAGAAGCCCTTCCCTGGCCAACGAGCAAGGGTGGCTAGTGCTGGGTTAGTGGTGAGCATTTTGCTGAGCTGCTATGGTGCAGGCAGGACTAACTGGTGTCCAACCTGTGGTTCTGCTGAGCTGGCCCACCAGCTTCTCCATGTAGTTGCTGAGAGGGTCTGGCTGCTGTTTGGGGCACTGCCAAGCCCAGCCTGGGCCATGGGCAGATCAAGAAACCACATAGAATCATTTAGCTTGGAAAAGACCCTTAAGATCACCAAATCTGTCACATGCTGAGATGTGGCGGTCAGCTCTGCCACGCAAGAGCAGAGGGCTCCCTTGGCACCAGGTCCATGTCCCCAGCACCAGATGTTGTACTGGTCCATGGTGCCAGAGCCATGCAGGGTACGGGACTGAAGAAGACTGGGCCCCTGCCACATCAGGATATAGCATAACCACCAAGCACCATCTCATGTGGCTGTTTGTGCTCCACCAGCAGCAGGAGGATGGAGAACAAAGCCATGTACCTTCACACCTTCAACGAGAGGGAGAACGGCTCCATCTTTGAGGAGCCCTTCGAGGGAAGGAGCCTCTCCAAACTGAACCTCTGTGAGGATGGTGAGTATGGGCTCCACGTGGTCTGGGGGGTAGGGAGGTGTGCTTTGAACATGGGGAGCTTCTGGGGGAGGACATGGGAGCTTGGATTGCTCAGGAAGAAGCTCAGCAACTTGACCCCACACGGGCAGAGGTATCTGGCCTGAGTTAAGTGCTCAGCTCTAGCTGCAGGTCCTTGGTTGGAGTAGCCCCATGGTGAATGTGTGTGTCCCACAGGAAACTTCTCCTCTCCTGCTGGCACAGCCTCACTGGGAGCACCACTCAAGGAATCCCATTGCAAGGTGGTTTCTGTCTCCTCCTTTCTGGTCTGATGTGGAACATGGAGAGACCCAGGGCACCAAGGGCCTCTCAGGGTGCCCAGGATCTCATTTGGTTCTGCCTCTGCTCAGGGTTGTGCTCCAAGGAAAGGCACTGTGCTTGCTGAAGGTGGACTTTGGGTTTGGGGTTTTCTTTGGTGCTTTCTTTTACTTCTCCAAGCCTCTGGCTCCCTTGCATGTGGGCTTGTCCTGAGATGTCCTGCACTGGGGATGCAGCAGGACCTGCTTTCACCTCCTGAACACCTTAGCTAGCCTCTATCTCCACTGTGGACTTGCTGAGCTCTTCCTTCACTCTTGCCCCATGAAATGCTGTCCATGTTCCACCAGGACCAGGCGTGTTCCCCAAGCCCTGATGAACTTTTCCTGATGCCTTTCCAGCCTGAGTGGGAGAGGTCAGGGTGGCAGAGATGGGTGCTTAAGCAGAGATGTGAGAGGTTCCCTTTTGCCTGGAGACCTGTGGGGCTGTTGTGGAAACTGGTCTTGTTCTTAGCAGGCTTTGCACCACAAGCGTGGAGTTGGGTTGTTGGAGTGATCACCATCCCAGTTTTAGGCACATGGGACATCCCCAGGATGTGATGGAGGGCCCTATCTCAACGGGCCACCCGTGTGGCCAAACTGGGCCATGTCCAGGAACTGAGTGAGATGGGAACACCTAGATCCTACCCAGGGACTGCCCCATGCTCTGCCACACTGAGAACAAGACAAGGGGGTGGTGGAGCCTCAAGGGAGCAATGATGGAAGAGATGTGGGGGATGTCCTCCATGACTGAGGCCACCATTCCCACTGGAGACCTTGCCCTGGCATGGAGCAGTGTCAGGGCAGTTGCAAAGTACGTCCCTGGGAGGGTTCAAGGTATCTCAGTGGCTTTGGTAATCTTGTGGCAGGTTGCCCTGGATGACTCAGGGCAAATCTGCTCATCCATAACTCACTCTGATGCAGAGCTGACCCACAAAGAACCCTATTCCCATGGGAGAAGTTGCTGGAGATAGGCATGTGTGTCTCTATCTGGTTTGCAGCCACACAGAGCAGCGCAAAGGTCAACCCTGAAGGGCTTCAGAACTGTTTGGAAGAGTCCAACCATCCCCCAGCAGTGCCAGGGCAGCACTGACCCATGGCCCTCAGCACCACAGCTCCACAGGGGCTTGGAAACCCCTCCAGGGATCACGGGGACTCCACCCCTGCCCTGGGCAGCCTGGCACAGCCCTGGGGAACCCTCCAGGGGCTGCAAGAAATTGTTCCTCAGCTCCAACCTAAACCTGCCCTGGGGCAACTTGAGGCCGGTTCCTCTTGTGCTGGAGCTTGTTCCTTGGGAGCAGAGCCCGACCCCCTGGCTCCAGCCTCCTGTCAGGAGCTGTCAGAGCCAGAAGGTCTCCCCTCAGCCTCCTTTGCTCCAGGCTCAACAAGCCCAGGGCCCTCAGCCGCTCCTCAGCACCCTTGTGCTCCAGCCCCTTCCCCAGCTCCGTTGCCCTTCTCTGGCCACGCTCCAGCCCCTCAAGGTCCTGCTGGGCATGAGGGGCCCAAAACTGAACCCAGAATTTGAGGTGTGGCCTCACCAGTCATGATGATGGGACCACCTGAGTCCCTTCTGGGCTCATGCAAAATGCTTGGTGTGGAGCTGAGGTCCAACCTGCTGCTTGGCATGACCCCCCCAGAACAGCAACCCTGGATTCTCTCTCCAGGGCTTGAGGGAGAGCAAGTCCTGGCTTCTTTCAGCCTTCCACCTTCTGGCCCTCCGATGACCGGGCGGGTCACAGCTCCAGCTCCCCTGGGCATGGGCAGGGGGAAGAAATATTTGCTTTTCCCCTTGGTTACGGGCCGGAGGCCGCCCGTGGGCTCCTCGGAGCGGGCTGTTGTGAAAAAACCCCAGTTACGCAGCTGCGGTCCCTCCTGCTCTTCCGAGAGCGGAGCAGAGGAGTGGGTGGTTCAGGGCCCTGGGCCAGCTCCTCCTGGAGTCTCCCAGGACCTGATATAAGTGTTAATGTCAGAAAAATATTGTAGCTTTCCTCGTTTCGCCATCTGTTTGGCTGGTGACCGCCTGCGGGTAATGAGTCGCAGATGGAGGGGTCCAGGAGGAGAGGCACCGCCTTTCGCACCTGAGCTGGGGCGCCCCGTGCACCCCGCGTCCCCCTGGGATCCCCTCGGGGTGTCGGCGAGCCTGACCTCAGCTCTTTATCGTTTTTTGGAGCCCCAAAACGGGGCTGTGTTAGAGAATACACCCAGCGTAACCCTTTGCTGGCCGGAGGCTTCTGCAAACCTCCCTGTCCTCCAGCAGGACAGACACGTGGACCATCAGCACGGGTGCAGTGGGGAAGGGTACCTGCCAGGCTCGGGACAACCCCAACCTGCTGTAAATCGCCTCCATCTCTGGAACCCCAAAGACCAGCTTGGTCCCACAGGGAGCTGAGCTCCTGCCCCATGATTCACAGAATGGTTGGGGTTGGCAGTGCCCTCTGGAGCTGCTCTGGTGCCACCCCCTGCTCCATCCAGCAGGGGCACCCAGAGCAGGGGCCCAGCAGCGCAGGGTCCAGGCGCCTTTGGAATCTCTCCAGACAAGGAGATATGGATAGAGGATGGGGTGGGGTGAGGTCCCAAAGCCCAGCAGGGACGGTCTTAGCTGGAGGTGGATGCTGCTCATGGCCATGGATGAGCGTGGCCTCTTCTCCAGGAGGTTTGGCTTTGTGGCTGTGGTGCTTCACCCTTTCTACTGGGTGGATGAAGGCTCTGGGTCAGTGCTATGTTGTGCCTCAGGGCTTAAAGGGCAGAAAGGAATGGGACATCTGGCACGGGGTAAAAGCAGGTGACAATAGTTAACCTGTTGTGAAGTTTCTGTTTCTCAGCTGCTCTCAGATACCATGTGTTTCTGCAAGGCTCCACCACAAATGATGCAGAAACCCAATTCCCTGCACCATGTCCTAGCAACATGGGGTCACCCAGAGAGCCAAGGGTCAGGTGGAAGCATCCCTGCAGCCTTGGGGCTGGGGGCAGAGGGATGAGGAGTCTGTATCCAGACCAGGCTCCCACCTAAGACCACAACATGGCCCAGAGTTCAACCTGATCTCGAGCTTTCAACACGTGCAAAGCCCAAAACCACCTACTTTTTCCTTGCCACTGAGTTCTCAGTGTGAGGGCTTTTCCTCCTCTTTCCTTGCATTGACCTCCTGGCTTTTTTATTCCTAACCCCCACCTCCTTCACACGCTGCTCCTGCTGCTCGTGGAGCTGGAGCGCACCTAACATGGGTTTGGGCAAGTGGGGGCTGACAGGGATGTCAGGATCTGGGATTCTTACAACCTTAGAATGCTTTGAGTTGGAAGGGACCTTTGAAGGTCACCTAGTGCAAACCCCCTGCAGGAAGCAGGGACATTTGCAACTAGACCAGGTTGCTCAGAGCCCCAGTCAACGTGCCCTGGAATGGTTCCAGGGATGGGGCATTGATCACCTCTCTGGGCAGCCTGTTTCACAACTCTTATCATAGAATCATTTAGGTTGGAAAAGACCTTCAAGATCTTGGAGTCCAACCATCCCCCAGCACTGCCAGGACACCACTGACCCATGGCCCTCAGCACCACAGCTCCATGGGGGGCTTGGAAACCCCTCCAGGGATCACGGGGACTCCACCCCTGCCCTGGGCAGCCTGGCACAGCCCTGGGGAACCCTCCAGGGGCTGCAAGAAATTGTTCCTCAGCTCCAACCTAAACCTGCCCTGGGGCAACTTGAGGCTGGTTCCTCTTGTGCTGGGGCTTGTTCCTTGGGAACAGAGCCCAACCACCCCTGGCTCCAACCTCCTGTCAGGGAGCTGGCGAGAGCCAGAAGGTCTCACCTGAGCATCATTTTTTCCAGACTGAACATAAAAAAACCCCCAAACCTTTCTTTTCTAGTCTGAATCTCCCCTGGTGTAGTTGAAGACCATCACCTTCCTCCATCCCCTTATGGCTGCCTGTCTCCTGCCCAGGGGGGAGAGTGCCCAGGCTGCAGGGGATTGGGACAAAGGGTGGGAGCTGAAGGGGTGATGGCTCAGCAAGGCTGGGTGATGATTTCCTACCTTGGTTCCCCACCAGGCCGTTTGCCCCCCAGCTCTGCCCACGCAGGAAGGGAGATGTGGGTGTGTGCTGAAACTGGGCTGTGTGCCCCCAACCCAAACCCACTTGCATGGGCAGGATCAGACCTGCCCCTGCCTCTACTGATGTCCCAGCTCCATGGGAACCTTTAAGTGGGAGCTTGGGCTTGTGCCACCATTGATGGTCTTGACTCAGGAAAAGAAGTGCATATGGACACTGGGTCGCCCAGAACTGTGCTTGTGCCCACCAGGCATTGCCAAAATTATATTTGGGATATTTTCTCCCAGTGGGAGATGGAGCCCAGCAAACTGGGTGCACGGTGCTGTCCCTGACACCCTGCTCTGTCCCCCAGGTCCTGGGCAGAGGATGAAGTCAGGAGGACGTTGTGGCTGGCTGGGCTCCTTGGCGGCACTCAAGTACGCCGTGGTGGGACTCTACCTCCTCGTCTTCCTCATCCTTGTCGGAGTCTTCATCCTTGCAGGTAAGGGCCGAGGCTGGGTCTTCCCTGCATGATGCTGTGGCACCCTGGGGTGATGTTCCCCCATGCAGGAGAAACAAGGTCTGGCCGTGGATGTGGGGCTACATTTATGTTGCCTCTGCAGAAGTGTTCAGGAGGGTTTTCCATCCCATCCAACAGTGGAAAATACAGGATCCAGCTGGATCCAGGTTCACTTCCTTGGGGACAACATCACGAGCCCATTCTAGCTCCATATTGCACATCTGGAGTGGTTTTGATTCAAGCTTTGACTCTGGAGAGTCCAAGCACCATGTTCTGAAGATGATGAGGCTCAGGACAGGCTTAGGAACCTCATGTTTGAGTCTCAAAACATTCCCACCACTAGATCATGGCCACTGGAATTGTTTGGGGTAAGGATGAGCCCCAGCTCCAGCAGCATTGGTGATGCCAGCAGGTTGGTACCCATGCACGTGCTGGTGAGGTTCCTGCTGCCCCTCGCCAGTACTTTGGTGAGACCAAGGCTAGGATAGCTGCTCACAAAGGTCTCTAATTGCTCCCAGACCCATCCCACATTGTCCATGTCACCACCAGCTTGTGTGCTGGAAGCACTTTGAGAAGATGCCTGGTTTGACCCATGCTCCCAGTACACTACCTTGTTGAACCTGGACCATCCCCTGTATGGGACCCTACTGAGTTGGGGTGTTGGATGGGTGCTGGAAAATGCCACCATCAAGGATGAGATCCTGGCTTCCCACCCATCTCCTTCCCAGCTTTACCCATGAAGGGGAGGGGATATGGGGATGCCCCTTTCCAACCCCAAATCTCCACCAGCTGCTGGGCAGGGCTGAGCGCTGTCCCCGTGCTGTCCCTTTGGGATGATTTTCTCTCTTGCTGCTTCAATAGGACACAAGGAACCGGCCTCAAGTTGCCCCAGGGCAGGTTTAGGTTGGAGCTGAGGAACAATTTCTTGCAGCCTCTGGAGGGTTCCCCAGGGCTGTGCCAGGCTGCCCAGGGCAGGGGTGGAGTCCCCGTGATCCCTGGAGGGCTTTCCAAGCCCCTCGTGGAGCTGTGGTGCTGAGGGCCATGGGTCAGTGGTGCCCTGGCACTGCTGGGGGAATGTTTAGACTTGATGATCTGAAAGGTCTCTTCAACCAAAACGATGTGATGATTTGTGATAATCTTTCTGCAAGCAGCTGGTGGGGTGGGTTTCAGGTTGAACCGTGACGGCAGCCTGTGACTTTTGGAAAGGATGGGGTTTGGTTTTTTCCTAGGCTAGGAAAAGGACAGAGAAGGTTTTGCTGGATTTTTGAAGCCTCTCCCCCTGATTTCTTGCATTACATTGTTCGAATGTTGTTGTTGGCTTGCGAAACTCCGAGCGAGGGATGCCATGAATTGTGCAAAGACCTCGGGACAGACTCTCTTGTCCTGGGCTCAGCTACAGCTGCTCCCCCCAGAGCAGCTCCAGCAATAACAAGAACATTATGGCACTGGCGAACGGTGGGGAGAGCTGGAGGCTCACGGGCATCTTCAAAGCCCCACCTCCTGGAGTCCCGTGACTGGCAAGGATTTCAGCTTTCAGTAAGGCCCCAGTAAAACCACCTTACCCGCTGGGTTGTGGACCACAGTCTTGGAAATGGAAGAGAAAAAATCATCTCTTTCGTTATTGTTTTCTGCGTGTCTGGAATTTTAAGACAAGCCTCTGGCTTTGGACGTAGCTGACTCACCAGGTCTGGAGCTGACCCCGCTGTCTGCGGGTGCCCGGAGCGGTCTTATCACGTCAAGGAAAATCACAGGCACTGGGTGGTCTTGCAACAGGGTGAGGAGACCACATACAGCTGGAAGACACATGTAGCCCAGGAAGACGATGCTGATGGTCCTCAGCTTCAGGTGTCTGTGGCTGAAACCTTGATGCTGGAGCTGATGGTCCTCAGAGGACCACGACTGGATATTTATGGGCACCGTTAACGGTGGAGGACTTAGTTTTCCCATGGAAAATCCCACTTGGTGCTACTAAGAGACCTGACACCGGCTTGCCAGAGCTTAGACCTTCTCCCCAGCATCCCTTGTCTCCCACCAGAGGGAAAGGTGCACAGAAGAGGTGGAGTATTTAGTGAAGTAGTTGTGCTCTTACCTAATCCTTGCCTTGGGATGAATGCTGGCTGCCATGATGTAAGAGGAACATCACTGTTTGATTCCATCCTTGCTCTCCCATGGCTGTAGTGAGGACCCTGCTCACAGCGACAGGACAAGGGGAACTGGCCTCGAGTTGCCCCAGGGCAGGTTTAGGTTGGAGCTGAGGAACAATTTCTTGCAGCCCCTGGAGGGTTCCCCAGGGCTGTGCCAGGCTGCCCAGGGCAGGGGTGGAGTCCCCGTGATCCCTGGAGGGGTTTCCAAGCCCCCCGTGGAGCTGTGGTGCTGAGGGACAGGGGTCAGTGGTGCCCTGGCACTGCTGGGGGAATGGTTGGACTTGATCTATAAGGTCTCTTCCACCCTAAAGAACTCTGTGATTCTATGGAGCAGACACCATCCCATGCAGGGCACATGAGCATGGGGTGTCCAGCTCATCTCCAGACCTAATGGCTTGGGCTGTGAGGCTGTGATACTCCAGCTACTCCCCAAAAAGTAGATCTCAGCACAAGCAATCACGATGGGGAATCTACGCCCCCGGTCCATGCCCACCACTGCCATCATCCCTTCATCCCAGGACTAGCAACACAGACCGGAGATGCACCACCTACTTTGCTCATGGGAAAGGAGGAAAACTCCCCCAAATCCTCCTTGGAAAGCACATACACGTGGAAACACACGCAGGAACATCTGCGTGTGTGTTTGTGCGCGCAAACCACACACCCCAGGGTGCTTCCAAGCGAGGGCATCCACCCCCCTGGAGATAACCCCTCCACGCATCCCCCCGGCACGTGAACGTGGTGGTTTTGGCGAGGCAGGTCCCCCGGGCATCCTTTCGGAGCCAGCTCGGGCAGGTGTCCCGCGACTCGCAGCACGCTCCGTTAAAAAGAGATTAGAGAAGGAGCGTGCTGCCAAAAAAATTTACCGTGAACCACCTCGGAGCCTCGGAAACAGGATGTTTTCGGCAACAGAGCCGGGGTGGTTTCGCCTCAGCCTGCTTTTAATATCCTCTCTCGCAAGCCTGGCAGCATTTTTTTTGGCTCCGGGGGATGCACATTCCCTATGTCCCTGTCCCTGACCCCACCTCTCATCCAGTGAAAAGAGACTCGTCCCAAGGTTAAGACTCCGGTCTTGGCTTTTTTTTTTGTTCTGTTTTTATTTTTTATTTTTTTTTTGCAAGGTCTGGGTTAAATTCCATCTGCCCGTGAGCACAGACCTGCACTTTGGTGTTCGAGCCCCAATCGCTGCCTGGCCCCGTGCCCCTCGGGCACCCAGCCCTGAGCTGCTCCAATGGCAAGGGGATGCCAGGCAGGGCTCGTTAGGATGTGGCTAATAAGCCAAGTGGTGTTGTGTGGGCATCCTAACTGGGCATATGGGGATGGGCAGCTGACTTGCAGCCCATCTCCGTGCCCCTGTTTGCGTTGATAGCAGCCATGTTTCATGGAATCACAGGCTGGTTTGGGTGGGGAGGGGCCTTCCAAGGTCACCTAGTGCAACCCCCCTGCAGGGAGCAGGGCCATCTGCAGCTAGAGCAGGGTGCTCAGAGCCCCGGGCAACCTCCCCTGCAATGGTGCCAGGGATGGGGCAGCCACCACCTCTCTGGGCAGCCTGGCACAGCCTCTCCCCACCCTCAGCACCAATGATTTCCATGTTTGGCACTCCTGGATGCCCGGTAGGAGCATCTGAGGAAATGAGCACCCTCTGTTTCACAAGCTGCAGACTCGAGGCTCATGTTCCAAGGATGCTGGTGGAGATAAAGGCAACAGACCCAGCAATTGTGTGAGCGGTCACTGATCACCTCCAGCAGAAACTTCTGCTTCCTATGAGGTGGCTCCAAAGTAGGTCTGTGTCTGCAGCTGGTCTCTCTCTGAAACACAGGGCAGACCCAAGCTCTGAGCTGCTAAGAGGGTGGGAAACGATTATGGTTGGACTTAAAGAACTTTACAGGTCTTTCCCAACCTAAATAACTCTATGATTCATTAGGGGGTTGCTTGACAGCTGGCTGAAGATGACCCAGTGTGTGCCCAGGTGGCCAAGAAGCCACCAGCACCCTGGCTGTGTCAGCACTGGGGTGGCCAGCAGGAGCAGGGCAGGGACCTTCCCCCTGTATTTGGCTGAGGAGAGACCTTCTGGCTCTGACAGCTCCTGACAGGAGGTTGGAGCCAGGGAGGGTTCAGAAAAGACCTTCAAGATCATGGAGTCCAACCATTTCCCCAGCAGTGCCAGGGCAGCACTGACCCATGGCCCTCAGCACCACAGCTGCATGGGGGGCTTGGAAACCCCTCCAGGGATCACGGGGACTCCACCCCTGCCCTGGGCAGCCTGGCACAGCCCTGGGGAACCCTCCAGGGGCTGCAAGAAATTGTTCCTCAGCTCCAACCTAAACCTGCTCTGGGGCAACTTGAGGCTGGTTCCTCTTGTCCTATTACTTGTTCCTCAGGAGGAGAGGCTGTGTGCTGGTCACAGTGCTGCTTTTCCCCGTGGTTTCACTGCAAGGAAGCCATGGTTCTCTCTGCACCCATCACGGCCACCTTGGATTGAGAAGCACTTGATGGAGTAGCAGAAGACAGTGGCACCCAACGCTTCACCATTCTTGTGGCAATTTTTCCCAAGGTCTTTCCCGACAGTTGTCCCTTTTTGGGGTGGTCTTGGTCACATCACTGGGTTCCTCTCCCCATTTTGGCCCCCCCCATGGGTAACGACAGTACCCACTGGGCATCCAGCACATCAGGGATGGGTCATAACCAGTGCTGTTGAGGTGTCCCCTCTGTGGTGACACGGGTGACAAGCAGGGGTGTGCAGAGGGGACCAAACAATATCCCCATGCCCCAGGAGAAAAGCTCTGAGCTGGTGCTCCACAGCCTGGAAAGCTGGTACAGTCCAGCAACTGGATTAATTAACAGGGGCTAATTAATGGAGGAAGGCTGCCGTCGATGCCTGGAAGATGCTCAGCTCCAATGCTGGGCCAACTGGGGGGACCCCTCGGTCCCCCCCGCTCAGTGCCACTGCTGTGGGTGGCCTCAGAGTCCGGGGAGGGCCCCAGGCCCCCTCCTCATGTGCACATTTCCTTCACCCTCTCCTTTCTCCTGCGGATTTAATTCGAACCAAATGGCTTCTCTCAGTTCCTCCTCCGTGGAGATGAGGGGCTGAGCTGCCAGCCCGTGGCACTGGGCCAGCCGAAGCCCCACCGCAGCCTGCAGAACAATGGGGATTATTTATTTTATATGTATTTGAAAAGAAATAATCAATAAATCTTATTATTCGTGTGGGTTTTGACTTGGAGTCCCTCACCCCAGGCTGTGTTGGAGGCTCAGTGTCAATGCAAAGCGGAGGGAGAAGATGATGTTCCTCTCCTTGGGTCAGCGTGTTTGGGGTGCACCCAGCTGTGCAGCAGGGTGGTGGGGTCTGGGATTGGGTTTTACTGGGTGCTACTGGGCTTGCTGGGCAGGGAGATGTGGGAGCAGTGCTAGGAGCTGCTGAGAGCAAGAGGTTCCCCCTAAATTTCCAGGTTTCCCCTGAAAACCCCATTAAGGTGCTCTGGGAGCTGGTGAAAGACCAGGAGGGGTTTGGGATGGGTGCCTGGGTGGACAGGAGCTCTCTGACATGAGGGATGAAGGATGGTTCTGAGCTGGGGTGGGTTTCCTCTCTTGGGAAGAGCCCTGGAAGCCCTGGGATGTAGATGGTCCTGAGCTAGGGTTGGTTTCCTCTCTTGAGAAGAGCCCTGGCAGCCCTGGGATGCGGGATGTGGTGTTTGGAGGTTGACAGCAAACCGCACCCAGAGCCGTGGAGATCTGCCGAGCCAGCCTGATGGTCTTCATTAGAGAGCAAAGGGCTGAGCTCAGGTCCAAGGCCAGCGGCCAGAAGGGAAACCAGATCGTTAAAATTCAAATTAAAACCTCGATGAGGGAACAAGGAGGTTTTAAAGCCTGGGTTTGGGCAGGGGAAGCGGATGCTGTTAGCAGCCAGTCCTCTGACACAAGCCGGGCGAAGCTGCAAGGCTCTGCCTCAGGTCGTGACCCACCCGGCAAAGCCCAGAGCTGCTGGGAGCCGTTGCTGTCCTTCCTGAGCAAGGTGCCTCCTTCTCCGGCCCTTCAGCAACCAACCTCCTTCTCCAACCCTGCAGAGAACTGTGAGGCCACAGAGGGGCTGATGAGATGAACCTTTTGGGGCATGAGGTTGGGCTTCTGCCTCCAAGCAGGAAGGAAGAGGGGGATGTCCAAGCTCTCCTTGGGAGGAGATGGGGTTGCACTTCTCAGGAGGGTCACCACCTCCATGGGATGGTTTCTGATGTCCCACACCTTTCCATCCCTTGCAGTGTCCAGGCCGCAGACATCCCCCGAGGACCTGAAGGCGCTGATGGGGAACGTCAACCGCCTCAATGAGAGCTTTCGGGACATGCAGCTGAAGCTGCTGCACCTACCTCTGAAGGGGGACATGCTGGATCACATCTGGAGGCTCCAGGACCTCCTGCAGAACCACTCGGACTCCTTGTTCCTCATGACGGGGTCCCTGCAGAAGCTGGAAGGACTTCTCTGGAGCTTGCAGACCCAGGCCAGCCAAACCGACAAGGCAGTGTCCAACCTCTGGGACAGCTTGACCCAGCAGAGTGACACGGCTCAGCAGGAGATGTACAAGCTCTCCGTGGAAGGCAACAGCAGCCGGCTGCTGCTGCAGCACCACGACCACCTCCTGAGCCACCTGGGCAGCAGAGTGGACACCTTGAGCGACCAGGTGACGACCATGGGTGGCACCTTGGACACGATGAACAGGACCTTCTCCTACGACGTGAACATCCACCATACCCGCATCAAGGACCTGCAGGTCCTGATCAGCAACGCCACCGAGGATGCCCGGCAGATGCGTCTCATCCACATAGCCATGGAGGAGCAGCTGAAGCACGA
This sequence comes from Todiramphus chloris collaris, assembly GCA_025345505.1. Lineage (NCBI taxonomy): Eukaryota > Metazoa > Chordata > Aves > Coraciiformes > Alcedinidae > Todiramphus > Todiramphus chloris. The sequence goes on along the minus strand of JANVCC010000166.1, from coordinate 18,848 downwards.
GCTGGCCATCCTCAACAACGTGACGGAGGACCTGCGGCTGAAGGACTGGGAGCACTCCATTGCGCTGAAGAACATCTCCGTGATACGGGGTAAGCTCAAAAAAAAACCAAAAAAACCTCTCGCCAGCAGCTCTCTCGCTGCTGCATGAAGCTGTTGTGAGGACAGGGAGTGTCCTCGGTGCTTTGGGTGGTGGTGGGAACGGTCCTTGTGGCATAGAGATGTCCTGTGGGGGATGTCTCAGGTAATTCTGCGGGTATCAAATACACCAGGCAACCCTGTTTAGGAGTCTGCAACGTGTGAGAGTTGGTTTTATTGCACACTGGGCAACGAATCTGCTTTTTCAGACAACAGCATCACCCACTTCTCTGCATCCCACAGCACTAGACCTCCTAGGACAGCCCAGCTCCAAGGGGGGCAGCTCAGGTGGAGATGCCTGCACTGGAGAAGCCCATATCTGCTGTGGTGGACCCTAGTCAGGTTGGTCGATGTGACTGGAGAGCAGCAAGAGGAGGGTCCCTCTGTGCTGCACCAAAGGAGAAGTTGGCTTTTGGTTCAAAGATCTTAGAGGCTGAAAATAGGAGAGGGAGCGAAGGGAGCTGCGCTCCTTGGGAGCAGCTTGGCTTGGTGGGACGTGCACGTGCTGCATCCCCAGCAGCGTGGGCAGCAGCAGAGGGGGGGATCCTGCCCCTCTGCTCCCAGGGCTCTGGGCAGAGAGA